>OVBL01000521.1:0-264901 GCA_900406555.1 Pseudoturritis turrita
TAAGTGAAAGAAATTTGTAATTGTAAAATGTTTGATTAATTGTTAATCATGTTGTATCTTTCATTTTCTTGCAGGCTGACAAAGAAGAGAACGAGAGCCAACAAGAAGAGGTAAGTAACTTCTGAACTGGTTTACAAAAATATTT
This sequence comes from Pseudoturritis turrita, assembly GCA_900406555.1. NCBI lineage: Eukaryota > Viridiplantae > Streptophyta > Magnoliopsida > Brassicales > Brassicaceae > Pseudoturritis > Pseudoturritis turrita. The sequence continues at coordinate 146 of OVBL01000521.1, forward strand.
AAAAACCTTATAAATAAATTTATAAGTTATTTAAAAGGTTTATAAACATCTTTATAAAGCAATGGTTAACACTCTTGTATCATTCTACTATATCTTTTATTTTCTTCCATGCTGACAAAGAAGAGAACGAGAACCAAGAAGAAGAGGAGGTATTCTGAACTGGTTTACAAAAATATTTAAAAACCTTATAAACAAGTTTATAAGTTATTTAAAAGGTTTATAAACATATTTATAAAGCAATGTTTAACACTCTTGTATCATTCTGCTGCAGGTTAACATTGATGATATTGGTGATTGTACGAACAATGAAGATGCCAATGTAACAAGCACGTTTGAAGATTCGGTTCGCGATCCAAATACACAAGACAGAAGTTATGCTGGAGATGATGAAAAGGATGGAAAAGGTGATGATGATGATGATGATGAAGAAAAAGATAAAAGAAGATACTGGTCTTAAACAAAAAACAAAGGTACGAAGATATATGCTCTAACATAGTTTTGAATATTATTGTAAGATAATCTAAAGGTTATATACTATTTTACAGGCTAAATCACCTACTCCTAGTTTCTCTACTTCGGATTTCAACCTTTTTCTCAAGAGAGCCCCTATGAGAAAAATAACGAGAAGGACAACGAGAATGACAACGAGAAGACGGTTGGAAACAAAGAGAAGGATTCAGGAATGAAAAAAATCTACAGAAGGCAAAATCTGTGGAAAGTAGTAAACATGTTAGCATTCCAATTTTTAAAAATGTTATTTATAAGGTTTTTAGTTTTTAGAAGGTTTTTAAAATGTTTATAAACTAAAGCTCATTTACAACGTTATTAAATGGATTATAATGTTTTTAAAAGGATTATCAGCTGTATTTTTCTGGTTGTTTTGATTTTTTGCAGATTTAAAAAAAGGTCTTGTGCGATTTTTTAAATAATTTTTTAAAAACTTTATAAACCTATTTTTTGTACTTGAGAAAGAAGCATAAAACATGCATCAATCTTGATTTTGTAGCAAGGAGGAGTGATCGAGAACAAGTTCTCTCGATCCACACCAAGTCCCCTTCCATGGAAGGGATAAAAAAGCATAAAACGATTAATCCCTTTGTGAAAGTTGTTCCAGCTAGGTTGGAGAAGTTGGCTGAATGGAAAAACTCAAGAAAAACCAAGTGAGTTTTGCATCAAATCTGTTTGTATAAAGGTCCTCCAATATTGTTTAAAACAGTTATAAAACACATTTTAAAACTCAACTAATAATGTTTATAAAATTTAGGCCACTGATAATTGAAGGAACAACCGTTGATGCAAAGTGGTTTACTACGCTAGAGACACCAGGGAAAGCTATTTCCAAAATGGTATTGTATCGATAATTCTTTTTCTTTATAGATGTTCGATTAAACTTTTATAAGGTATTTAAAACGTTTATAAGCTGAAGTATATAAACTATCAGTTACATAAACTGTGTTTTTTTTGTGTGATAGCATGTCGATATAGCTCTGACGTTAATTAAGATGCGCAAGAAAGATAGTCCAGAACTCTTCCGCACCAAAGGATTTCTAATTATTGGAACCTCTTTCTTCGAAGCGATCGATGAAAAATACGTAGATTTTCTCGAAGAAAAGGATGGCCTTGAGTTCCCAACTGAGGAGATCAACAAAGACGATTTAGGATAAAACATTGTCTACATCTACATTTCCTTTTTGGTGAATTTAAACTGTTGGATGCCACTCACAATCAACTTGGTGCAGCGGAAAATCATTGTCAATGATTGTGCCCATTCGATGATTTCAGAGCAAATGACAAAAAAAGACTTGGTGCATTCGCCAACATGCTTCCATACTTCATTCAGTACATCAAAGGAGAAAAGATGGATATCTCTCCATTTGAAATCACTATAAACACAATTATCCCAAAGGTAAATTATAAGGTTTATTAACAAGTTTATAAGGTTCATAAGTAATCTTGTGATTATTTTTTTTATACCAGGCTGAAGTTAGAAGATACATGAATTTACATGTTGATAATGGAGTGCCTTGCTATGGGGAAACCAGCCTGGAACAAATTTTCAAAAGAGAGTGTTGAAGATATGAGAAAGAAGCTAGCAGCTGATATCTTTGCAAAGTTGACAGACCGATTATAGACCCCTCTCTCTCTCTCTCTCTCTCTCTCTCTCTCCTCTCTCTCTCTCTCTCTCTCTCTCTCTCTCTCTCTCTCTCTCTCTCTCTCTCTCTCTCTCTCTCTCTCTCTCTCTCTCTCTCTCTCTCTCTCTCTCTCTCTCTCCCTCTCCCCCTCCCGAAAATTCTTTCTATGGGTTTAACTACGTTTATAAGGTATTTAAAATATTTATAAGTTTTACAAAATGTTTATAACATATTTAAAATGTTTATAAGGTTAATAAGGCTTTGCACGTCTAATTGTTTTATAAAAAAGTAAAAGTTGATTCATTCCAGCTCACCAATGTTGTCTTAACAAGCCCGTATGAATAGCCCATAAACCAAAATAAGCCCATAAACCAAAATAAATAAGGCCCGTTTAAATAAAATTTAAATATTTATAATAAATTTTACAAAAGCCATTATAAAAATAAGGCCCAAAAAATAAAAAAGCCCAGATTCAAAAGCCCATAATCAAAAAAAGAAAAACTGCTTCTTTTACGAATCGATAGACGAAGGAAGAAGACACAGACGAAGCGATGCCCAAAAGCTGCTTGTTATTCTTCTCCCAGGTAAATTCACTAACTATCCCCATTTTCGACAATCTCTTTCATTCTCTTTGCTTCAATTTCACTTTTTGAAGGAAAAACTTAGGTTTTAAAGAAAAAATCGGGTTATTGCAAAAAATATGGGTTTTTTCCAAAAACCCAGTTCTTCCACCGGTAAAAACTGTAACTTTTCACATTCCGAAACTATCTATGTGACTCTATTCGCTTCAATTTCAGTTTGTTAAGAAAAAACGGGTTTTTGCAAATATCTGGGTTTATTGAAAAACAATGGGTTTTGAAATTAGGGTTTTTGGAATTTGGGGAAAACGAGATTATGGTTGGATGAAACTGGGTTTTTGGTTATGCTGTAGTATGAAGATTAAAACTTCTCTGAATCGTTTACCAATTTGGAAGAAAGAGTTTGGGGAAATGAGTTTGTAGAAATCCAATTTACTAAAATTTTCCATCACTGATATTTTCACAAAACATATTGTGTTTATAATTTTTTTAAAATGTTTTATAAACTTAATTATAATTTTACAAGGTTTTGTAAGGTTTTGTAAGGTTTCGTAAGGTTTTGTAAACTTGCTGTATTTGGTTTTGTAAGGTTTCTAAAAGTTTATCAGCTTTCATCAAACAACTGTATTGATGAAATTTTACTGTAACAATTTTGATTTTCTTGCAGATTTAGAAAATGACTACTCCAGAAAAATTGAATTTGCCTGATAGATTTGTCAAACCAGGCAGTGAACAAGATTATTTGGAGAGAGTTGGCATATATTCTGCTAAGAAATCAGTGCTGGACAAGGTTGAGATAATATTAGGCGCTGAGTGCTTCGAAAGGCTAAAAGCAACTTGCTTCGGCCCAATCATAGAGTTTGTGCAGCAAGAACACATTGTTTACTCAAGAAATGTGTGCAATCACGTGCTTCAAAGAAGGATTGTAACAAGCAGAGACGAGTTGTGGTTTGTCTTTGCAGAACAGCCAATGAGATTCTCTCTGAGGGAATTTATACTCGTGACTGATTTGCCACATGAAGATACAAGATCAAGCAGCACCTACCAGAGGGTAAAAGATCCATGGATGATGAAAAAACCAGTTTGAAGGGTCTACTGGCAACTTTGGAAAACAAATCAGAAGCTATGAGTAACGATCAGAAACTTTGACTAGGAGCGTTCATAGTAGCTGAATGGACACTGATAACAAAGAATCATGTTACCCAAGTAGATACAAAATATATGGAAAGAGCAAGCAGTTTTGAAGAGTATTGCAAATACGATTGGGGACGAATTGCTTACGAAGCCCTGGTGAATGGTGTGAAAAAAAATTACGAAACACAAAGTTTCGGGAGGTGTTCAATATGATCTTGAAGGTTTTTCCATGGCTTTTCAAATCTGGGCTTTAACTTCGGTTGAAGCATTAGGAAGAGCGTTTGGTACAAGAGAAGATCTTTCACATCGGCCATTGATTTTGCAATGGGCAAAAACAAAAGCACCAAAAGCGAAAGATGTAACAGCAATTGCAGAGAAGAACGAGGTACAACTTCTTTTTTACGTTTTTGAAGCTGTACTACTACTGATTTTTACCTTTTGTTTTATAAGCTTTGTAAGCTTTTTAAATGGTTTTGTAAGTTTTTTAAAATAGTTTTGTAAGCTTTTTAAATGGTTTTGTAAGCTTTTTAAAATGCTTTGTAAGCTTTTTAAATGGGTTTGTAAACTCTTTCGCATGTCAAAGTTATATAACTATTATTGGTGACCCAGAAGAGCACAGCGATTTGGTTTCTCCACCAAAGCATGAAGATAAGAAGTTGTTGGATCTTGTAGAACTTGTAAAGAAAGGTTACAGGTTGAAGAAGGAAGACTGGGTTCGAGGATGGGTCAAGGTTGACCGAATGGATAAGGAAGCAACAGTCAAAGAAGTTGAAAATAATAGTTCAAGGAAACTAGTTTCTCCAGTCCGTAAAAGAAAACGAGCAGTCCCGGAAGCTGGAAATCAGAGTACACAACGGAAAAGGATGTCTCTTACCGACAAAATTGACATGATCCTTGCTAAATGTGATAACATTCTCGTGCATGTGGGGGTAATAGAAACAGTTATGAACATCAACCCATAAACATAGGCACAAGTAAGTGAACAAAGTAAATGATGTATAAATTACAAAAATCTTCCTTTGGATCTATAGTTAATCTTATTATATACTTCTTTTCGCAGGCTGATGAACGTAACAATGTTCATCATGTTTCTGATGACTCAAGTGAAGAAGAAGAAGTAGAAGTAGTCTTTGAAGAAGAGGAAGGGGACACAAACAACGCGGTAGACATAACTACTCTATTTGAATATCAAAATTAACCATTTTATATATAAATGATCTGTATTTATAAAGATTTTATACAGTTTTATAAAAGCTTTTTTTCCCTTCAGCAAGATAAGAACAATGATGGTGATTTTTCAAATTACCCAAGTAACACTGCCAATGAAGAGGGAGGGCCTTCCAATGCTGGAGAAGATGAAGAGGACGAAAAAAATTCGGTATGAATCGTCTAACATAAAATATAAAATTCTTATGCACCTTATAAAAGTATTTGAACATCTTTATATTTCTTACACTAAGGTTGCAGAGGATGAGACAACAACTCATAATAATGAGGACAACCGTACAACAGACCGAATGGAAGAAAATGAGGAAGAAGAGAAAGAAAGAATGCAAGAAAACGAGGAAAGGAACACAAACAACTCGGTAGGCATAAGTTATAAAAATGATTCATGTTTATAAAGATTTTATATAGTTTTATAAATTTTTAAAAATCGCTACTTTAATTCTTCTGCAGGATGAGAACAATAATGAGAACAATAATACCACTGCCAATGAAGAGGGAGAACATTCCAGTTTCAGAGGACTTGGAGAAGATGAAGAGGACAGAAACATTCCGGTATGAATCGCCTTACCTAAATATAAATTTTTATGTAGCTTATAAAATCTTTGAAAATCTTTATATTTCGTACAATAAGGTTGTGGAGGAAGTAGAAACAGATGAGGAAGAAGAGAAAGAAAGACCGGATGAACCCATGGACATTAGCGATAAGGTTTTATAAAGTTTCTTTATCAAACAGATGAGGAAGAAGAGCAAATTCCAGATTTCATTATTTTGTCTAATGATGAAATTGATTTTGAAAGAGAGAAGAGCACCTAGGGAAGCAGTCAGGCACCGGACACCCAGGGTCAGCACAAACAGGAAGAGAGCAGCCAGAGACAGCACAAACAACAAGAGAGCAGCCAGGAACAGCGCAGACAAGAAGAGAGCACCCAGGGGCAGAGCACCCAGGGACAGAGCACCCAGGGACAGTGCAGTTGTAAGTTATTTAATTGGTGAATTGTTGTTATTGAATATGTAAGAAAATATCTAATCTTACTTGGTTTTAATTGTATCAGCTCAAACTACAGCTACGCAGGTGCAAGAGGAAAAATTAACTGAAGAAGAAGTGAATATACTTGACAATAGCATCGACAAATGGGCAGGAAAAAAAAATTCATATAATTGATTGAGACACTGCACGAAGCACATTTTAATACTGATAATATGTTATTGTAAATACAACTAACTACTAATAAATTTGGAAGTTATATGTTACAGATTCTTTGTCCCGAGGCTACATGGAAGAGAATTCCTCTTTTCAAGTTGATCACTGAAGAAGAGGTTAAAAAAGTGCACAGGGCGGTAGTGCGTGTTATCATCCGAACAAACAGACTCGTGCTTCTGCAGAACAAAAATACATGGCAACAAAACTTTCCAAGATTATTAATGTTAGTGTTAACAGTTATCTCTATTAAGAAACAATTTTGTATCTTTTGAAGCTGAATCTAATTCTTGTTTCATTCACATTTGTAGGTAGAATGGAAAAACTACAAGAAGACACCAAAACGTAGATATGACTTTTAAAAAAAGTTTTTTCTAAACTTAAGTTCCTTCCTTCTAACCCTATTTTCATTAAGCTTGTTATTTTGTAGACTCAAAACGAATAGAGCTTTATAACTTCTTAGAATCAATGGATAAAAAATGTCTAATTTTAGTTTTGAATGATATTTGGTCTTTGAATATCAAGAAAATCAAAAGTAACAACCTGCTTTCAAATGTTTATAAGTTTTATAAGGTATTTAAAATATATTATATAGCAAAGTTTACAAGGTTTTGTAAGTTTGATAAGGTGTTTAATATATTTTATAAGCTCAATTATAAGTTTAATTGTTTCATCAAAACTCAACGATCACTACTAGACTGAATGATAATTGACAATGCAAGGTTTGCAATTTTCTCGGCTCGCTCCACTTTTTTGTTGGTCATAGCCTTCTCCGAGCTAAGCATCCGTTGAAGCTCGGCAACTTGAGCCTCCTGCCAAACCCGAGAAGACTCTAAGTAAAGAATCCTATCATCGGCTCGGCCACGCCTCTCCTTGTGAAGTTCCACCTCAGCCTCCAAGTGTTCTTTCTGTTTCAACGCTCTCTCCGTCGCGGCATCGCGCTCGCGCTCAGCTTCGTCCAGCTTGGTTTGAAGCTCTTCGGCCGCTTTCCGTGCATGCTCGACTTTCCTCGCATTCTTTCGGGCATCCGCCTCATAGCCAAACGCCATTTTGTTAATGGAAGCCAGAAACTGAACGAAAACAAAAAGGTTAGATATCGCGTTTTCAACAAAGTAGGAGAAAAGAAAAGTCGACGTGAAGTAACTTAGTACCACGAAGAGACATGTTGGCATACGATTGGCTCCGAGACAGAGTATCGGGAGGGGGGAAGCAATTCCCCGTAGAAATTTTTTTTGAGAAAAGAGAAACCGATGTTGATACATCATCGCAAACCATCTCAGAAGCAAAGGGCAAAGATACGGACTCCAAAGGCGGTTCGTGCTTGGCAGTATCGTGAACTGGAATATTACGCCTCTTGCGTTTAGGAATATCATCCTTAGGAAGACCTTTCCCTTTGTCAGACTTTGTCACGGCACGCCTCCGAGCTGGCTTCACCTGATCGGCGTCCTCACTCGTGGCCACAGCCTTACCATTTCTGCGGCGAACCGGAGAAGAATCCAATCGCCTAAGACCCAACACAATTTCTCTCACATTAGGAATGGACGAAACTAACATGGACGGCTCTGTCGACGAAGCGCCCGAGGGAAAAGCAAGGGCAGCAGTCAGCTGCTCAGCAGAAATTTCAGTCATGGCGCGGGCTTCAGCTTCCATCCTTTCACGAACCGACGATCGCTTTTCCATGGCTCTCCTCGTACTGCTAGGAGAAGACGAAGAAGCAGAGCTTCGAAATAATAACCAAAGTGTCTAGCTCGCGCTCTCTCTATCCTTTGAAGAGTAAAGTCTCTTTGCCAATCACACTCGCCGAAAGCAAGAGTCTCGCAAAGTGTAACTATGTCTGGAGGACACGTTGGGATCGGGTTAGGAACTGCAAAACCAACAAACAAAACAGAAGATCACGGTATATTCAACAAAGCAGAAAACTTCGTAAATCTATAAATCGGCTACCAATTTTTCTCCATGTGGTCCTATTCTTCTTAACCCAATCGGCACCAACTGAAGCGTCGGAAATGGGCACGAAGAAGAAATAGTCTTCCCAATATCTATTTTTACTTCAAAAACCTCCGATAATTTTACGGTGGACCTTGTTCGAGATAGAGTAGAGAAGCGAATCCTTGGAACGAAATGTCCGAAAGGATAGCAAGTTCAACAAGTGATCCACGGTAACCTCCTTGCCGCACTCGAAACTACGAACTACAATTCCAACCAAGTGTCGAATACCCCGAGGAGTTATTTGCGCCAAAGCCAACCTATGCTTCCATATATACTCAAGAATGACCCTTGGTATCGGAAACCAGAGAAAGCACATGTAGAAGCAACTCTCGTACAAAGTAAAACACCCATTTGGAGGCTCATCGGCTCGATCTAATGGTGACGGAAGGATAAGCTCGATCTCTTCAGAGATATTGAACCGGTGCCTAAGACTCTCCAAAGATTCTGCAGTGGAAAGAGTAGACCCCGGTGGATCAGGTACCTCACGCTTGGATCCACTCTTAGAAGCTCGTCGCCTTGAAGAACATGCTTGGAGACTCGCATCTTGCTTCATCCTAGCAAAGTCGAAACTCCAATTCTCCGTTTTGATTTTTACGTTGAAAGGATTCTCTATTTCGTCCATCAAAGGAGATCACTTCGGCGAAAGGAGACTTCAGCAAGCAGAGACTTCGGCAAAGAGAAAGCTCCACTTCGGCTGGAGGAGACTTCGGCGAAGAGACAGCTCCACTTCGGCCGGAGGAGACTTCGGCAAGCGGAAACTTCGGCGAAGAGAGAGCTCCACTTCGCCACTTCGACAAAGGACGACTTCGGCAAAGGAATCACTTCGGCCAAGGAAAAAAATTAACGTCGACGAGAATAGGAAGACTTCGGCGAAGAGAGAATCACTTCGGCCAAGGCGAAAATTCCACTTCGGCGAAGAGAAAAACACTTCGGCAAGTCGATTGACTTCGGCATGGCGAGACTTCGGCACGGCGAGACTTCGGCATGGCAAGACTTCGGCACAATCTTCACTTCGGCAGGGGACCACTTCGACCAAGGTCACTTCGGCGGTCAACGGCGAGGGAAACAAAAACTGCAACTGTTGGGGTCAAAACCCACCCAGCTGTGATCAATGGGAAAACGGCCAATTATGAAAATACGAAGAATCGGACAAGGCCGAAATTGTGCCTAAGTCATTTCCGTATGAGTCCACTTAAGCACAAGAGAGGCCGTTCTGGCCAGAGCAGCTCCATTTTTGGCAAAGAAAGAAAGAGACATCGGCAAGCTTGGCTCACTTCGGCATGGAGACTTCGGCGAAGAAAGAAGGAGACATCGGCAAGCTTGGCTCACTTTGGCATGAAGACTTCGGCAAAGAAAGAAGGAGACATCGGCAAGATTGGCTCACTTCGGCATGGAGACTTCGGCGAAGAAAGAAGGGGACATCGGCAAGATTGGCTCACTTCGGCATGGAGACTTCGGCGAAGAAAGAAGGAGACTTCGGCAAAGCCTTGTCTCCACTTAGGCAAGCCTTGTCTCCACTTAGGCATGCCTTGTCTCCACTTAGGCAAGCCTTGTCTCCACTTGGGCAAGCCTTGTTTCCACTTAGGCAAGCCTTGTCTCCACTTAGGCAAGCCTTGTCGTCACTTAGGCAAGCCTTGTCTCCACTTAGGCAAGCCTTGTCTCCACTTGGGCAAGCCTTGTTTCCACTTAGGCAAGCCTTGTCTCCACTTAGCCAAGCCTTGTCGTCACTTAGGCAAGCCTTGTCTCCACTTAGGCAAGCCTTGTCTCCACTTAGGCAAGCCTTGTCTCTACTTAGGCAAGCCTTGTCCCCACTTAGGCAAGCCTTGTCGTCACTTAGGCAAGCCTTGTCTCTACTTAGGCAAGCCTTGTTTCCACTTAGGCAAGTCTTGTCTCCACTTAGGCAAAACTTCAGCCAGACATTGTGCCTAAGTTCTTTGTGTACGAGTCCACTTAGGCACGACTCACTTCGGCAAGAAGGGAGAGACATCGGCAAGAAGGGAGAGACTTCGGCGCTTCGGCCGAAGGCCACTTTGGCAAGCAACCCGCAGTCTTCGGCAAACAACTCGCAGTCATCGGCCATGACCCACGGTCTTCGGCCATGACCCGCGGTCTTCGGCCATGACCCACGGAGACTTCGGCCATGACCCATGGTCTTCGGCAAGCAACCCGCGGTCTTCAGCCATGACCCACGGTCTTCGGCAAGCAACCCGCGGTCTTCGGCAAACAACCCGCGGTCATCGGCCATGACCCAAGGTCTTCGGCCATGACCCCCGGTCTTCGGCCATGACCCATGGTCTTCGGCAAGCAACCCGCGGTCTTCGGCAAACAACCCGCGGTCATCGGCCATGACCCACGGTCTTCGGCCATGACCCGCGATCTTTGGCCATGACCCACGGAGACTTCGGCCATGACCCACGGTCTTCGGCAAGCAACCCGCGGTCTTCGGCCATGACCCACAGTCTTCGGCAAGCAACCCGCGGTCTTCGGCAAACAACCCGCGGTCATTGGCCATGACCCGCGGTCTTCGGCCATGACCCACGGTCTACGGCCATGACCCACGGAGACTTCGGCCATGACCCACGGTCTTCAGCAAGCAACCCGCGGTCTTCGGCAAAAAACCCGCGGTCATCGGCCATGACCCGTGGTCTTCGGCCATGACCCACGGTCTTCGACCATGACCCACGGAGACTTCAGCCATGACCCACGGTCTTTGGCAAGCAACCCGAGGTCTTCGGCCACTTCGGCCAGCAAGCACTTCGGCCAAGCTGTCCACTTCGGCCAAGATGTCCACTTCGGCCAAGTAGTCCACTTCGGCCAAGCTGTCCACTTCGGCCAAGCTGTCCACTTCGGCAAGGCAGTCCACTTCGGCCAAGCAGTCCACTTCGGCCAAGCTGTCCACTTCGGCCAAGCTGTCCACTTCGGCCAAGCTGTCCACTTCGGCCAAGCTGTCCACTTCGACCAAGCAGTCCACTTAGGCACGACTCACTTCGGCAAGAAGGGAGAGACATCGGCAAGAAGGGAGAGACTTCGGCGCTTCGGCCGAAGGCCACTTCGACAAGCAACCCGCAGTCTTCGGCAAACAACTCGCGGTCATCGGCCATGACCCACGGTCTTCGGCCATGACCCGCGGTCTTCGGCCATGACCCACGGAGACTTCGGCCATGACCCATGGTCTTCGGCAAGCAACCCGCGGTCTTCGGCCATGACCCACGGTCTTCGGCAAGCAACCCGCGGGCTTTGGCATACAACCCGCGGTCATCGGCCATGACCCACGGTCTTCGGCCATGACCCACGGAGACTTTGGCCATGACCCATGGTCTTCGGCAAGCAACCCGCGGTCTTCGGCCATGACCCACGGTCTTCGGCAAGCATCCCGCGGTCTTCGGCAAGCAACCCGCGGTCTTCGGCAAGCAACCCGCGGTCTTCGGTCATGACCCACGGTCTTCGGCAAGCAACCCGCGGTCTTCGGCAAACAACCCGCGGTCATCGGCCATGAACCGCGGTCTTCGGCCATGACCCGCGGTCTACGGCCATGACCCGCGGAGACTTCGGCCATGACCCACGGTCTTCGGCAAGCAACCCGCGGTCTTCGGCCATGACCCATGGTCTTCGGCAAGCAACCCGCGGTCTTCGGCAAACAACCCGCGGTCATCGGCCATGACCCGCGGTCTTCGGCCATGACCCGCGGTCTTCGGCCATGACCCGCGGTCTTCGGCCAGCAAGCACTTCGGCCAAGCTGTCCACTTCGGCCAAGCTGTCCACTTCGGCCAAGCTGGCCACTTCGGCCAAGTAGTCCACTTCGGCCAAACAGTCCACTTCGGCCAAGCACTCCACTTCGGCCAAGCTGTCCACTTCGGCCAAACTCCCTTGCCGAAGTGAAAACCATACGAAACTGTCTGGCCAAAGTCAAAACCATACGAAACTTTCTGGCCGAAGTGAAAACCATACGAAACTGTCTGGCCGAAGTCAAAACCATACGAAACTTTCTGGCCGAAGTAAAAACCATACGAAACTGTCTGGCCGAAGTCATTTCTAAACGAAACTGTCTGGCCGAAGTCAATTTTACACGAAGTTGCCTGGCCGAAGTCATTTCTATACGAAGCTGTTTGGCCGAAGTCAAAGCCGCCGAAGACAATCCTGGCCGAAGCCAATTTCATACGAAACTGTCTGGCCGAAGTCAAGTCTATACGAAACCAGAAGACAACGCGGCCGAAGTCGTTTCTATGCAAAGACAACAAGCCCATCTTCGGCCTGCAACAATACAAAGGCCCACGAAGTCATGCCGACTTAGCTGAAAAGTAAATCCCAAAGGATTAGGAAGTTTTTCCTGATCTCTTTAGGATTTACCTTGCCGACTCAAACTAGTATGTATATCTATGTACATCCTTTGAAAAAGGGATCCGCAATTTACTTAGCAGAAAACCCTAGACTTTTTTGCTCTCAAACTCTTGTACGAAAGCTTTTCGACACAGCTCAATAAAAACCATCTTTGGATCTCTCCGTTCGTGATTCATCCGCATAAATTTCATCCCCCTTAACAAACCTCCGACAAATTCTAATTGTGTTGATTTCGACTCCCACAATTTGGCGCTAGAAGGAGGGGGATTTGAAACTTTCTTACTCCAAGGAACCACCGCACGAACGATTCGAAGAAGATGACTAGCGATGGACGAGCCGACGACCCGCAGGACGCGGGGATCGATGGATCTGGAGCAACAGATACACCAACGCCTGCAGTCGTGGAGACGAGCCCAGAGGCCCTATCACAGATCAAGACGATGCTAGAGACGCTGCTCAAGAAGGCGGAGGAGCAGGACAAGCTAAACACAACGATGACCGATAAGCTGGAAGTCCTTGCGACGGCGAGCCGAGTCCGTGGTAGTGGCTCAGGAGTTGACCTAATGAGGCGTCCTCTTCGACGTCTCAACCCAACGGCCCTCGATTTCTCAACACCCCACCATGCGCCGAGAATCCAAGGCGGACTGCTCCCTACAAACCAACCAACCACGACCGCTGAACTGAACGCGACACCACAAGAGGCAAACATGCGGACTATGGGCGGAATGAATCCAGTGATCAACCTGGAGGACAACCCAGAGGATGAACACAACGCGGAACACCATCGCAAAGCTGAACTCACGGATGCGGCCCAAACTCGAAATGAACAAAGCAACACCAACCTTGGCCATGACCAGGATCTTACCGAAGAGAAGGAGAACATCCTCTGGGCCCAACGAGCCCAGATCGAGGAAGAACGCAAAGCGATGATCCGAGCCCAAAAGGAGGAGATGGCCGAAATCCGGGCAGGCATGGAGCAAGCTGCCACTGAGATGAAATTCGTTCGATCTCAGATGCATAGGGCTACTAGCAAGGCTCCCGAGCTCGACCGAGTGCTTGAAGAAGCACAGAACACCCTATTCACGACTCGAATCACTAAGGCAAGGGTTTCTGATCCGGAGAAGATGAAGATACCATTCTACGAAGGTAAAACTGATCCAAAGGAGCACTTGACCGCCTTCGCAATAGCAATGGGACGAGCAAACTTCAGAGAAGGAGAAGAAGACGCTGGACAATGTCTCTTGTTCGTTGAGAACCTTAAAGGCCCAGCTCTCCAATGGTTCTCCAGGCTGGGATGAAATTCGATCGACAATTTCAATCATCTGTCGTCGGCATTCCTTAAACATTATGCTATATTCATGGAACGCCGAACATCCGATGCAGATCTGTGGACCATGGGGCAAGGACAGAACGAGACATTGCGAACCTTCATCGGACGGTTCAAGTCAGTACTGTCGAAGGTAGAAGGAATAAGTGACGAAGCCGCACTGCAAGCGTTAAAGAAAGCCCTGTGGTTCGACTCCAATTTTCGGAAGGAGATTGCGCTGAATGCACCAACCACGATCCAGGATGCATTGCACCGAGCGACGGACTTTGCCTCCAACGAAGAAGAAGTGAAAATCCTAGCCCAGAAACACGGAAAGACGAAGTCTACGAACTATCCTCCCTTTGCTCCGAACCCACCAAACAACAAAAAGGGCAACCATGATTCTGAATATGTCCAGCACGGAGGAGGTTTCAAAGGAGCCCATAATTACCAAGTGGACTCGTCAGGATACGGTCAAGGACGAGGCCAAGGCCAAGGAACAGGTACATGGAGTAGCATGTGGACCAGGGGCCAAGGAACTTACGATGAAACAGCTTATTGCGAACATCACCATATCTTCAGACATTCGACTGCAAATTGCCGTATTCTGGGCTTAAAACTCGCTGCAAAGTTGGCAGCTGGCAAACTCAAAGGTGATATTAGCCTCAAGGATTTTGACATGGATACCAACGCGAACCTCTCCGAGCAGGTGAATGAAGACCTTCCTAAGCGAGGGAGGCAAGATGACGACGCCCCGCAAGCTGGGACAAGAAGAAGAATAAATAAGATAATGGGTGGATCTCACTATTGCTTAGATACCGTCTCGTCAATTAAAGCTTTTCAACGGCGAGCCGATGTTAGCGTTAACTGGTCCGCACCTTCTAAGTTTCCAGACGACGTAATCACATTTGAAGAAAGGGAGACTACCGGAATCGACAAACCTCACGATGACCCTCTCGTAATCGAGCTAATTATCAAGGATTGCGATGTGGCCAGAGTGTTGGTAGACACGGGAAGCACGGTGGACATAATCTTCAAAGAGACTCTCAGAAGAATGAACGTCAACCTATCTGAAGTAACGGAACTCCAAAACCATTGACTAGATTCTCCGGAGAAACGACAATGACAATCGGAACAATCAAGCTGCCTGTTCGGGCTGGAGAGATAACCAAAATCGTGGAGTTTTTGGTGGCCGATCACCCAGCAATCTACAACGTTATTATTGGAACCCCTTGGTTAAATACGATGCGCGCCGTGGCCTCAACATACCACATGTGCATAAAGTTCTCAACGCCTAATGGAATCCAAACCATTCGTGGAAATCAGAAGGAGTCCCGAATTTGTGTTATGGCCGAGCATAAGCTCAGAAATCCCGTAGCAGAACTCAACACGAAGACGAAGGAAAAGAGAGCCAAGCTGGATCAACAACCTAAGTCAAAGCAAAGTTTTACGGATCACTGAGTCACTTCACATGAGCTACGGGGCGGCTTGATCCCTGCAAAGGGTACGTAGGCAGCTCGTCTTTGGATGGGTTCAGCTGCCCCCCTCTTTAAAAAAAATGGGGGGGGGGGGAGTGGGTACGTATACTCGTATACTCCCACCTTCATAATAGGCATTAAGTCTACTTAATACAAGCTTTTTGAAGCTAAGATCATCATACCACATCCTTCACGGGTTACTAAAGTCTTAACAAAAACAGGCATCCCATTCGCATCCTTCACGGATTACTCAAAGTCCTAACTAAACAGGCACCTCATCTCACTCTCGTTGCTGCTGGCCACAGCAACGAACTACTACATCCTTTACGGATCAACTATTACATCCTAGCAGATTCAAAGCGCGCGCTATATAAATGTATATGTCCATTGTCGGAGCGGATATACTTACGGTAGCGTATCTGTAAACCGAAATGTTCATCTTAAACCCAACAAACGAATCGTTGGTCGCAACAGTACTAGATGTCCATTGTCGGAGCGGACATGTTTATGGTAACGTATCCGTAAACCGAAATTCTCATCAAAAACCCAACAAACGAATCGTTGGTCGCAATAGTACTACATGTCCATTGTCGGAGCGGATATGCTTACGGTAGCATATCCGTAAACCGAAATGTTCATCTTAAACCCAACAAACAAATCGTTGGTCACAACAGTACTACGTGTCCATTGTCGGAGCAGATATGCTTACGGTAGCGTATCCGTAAACCGAAATGTTCATCTGAAAACCCAACAAACAAATCGTTGGTCGAAACACCTATGCTCATTATCGGAGCAGATATGTTTACATTAACATATCCGTGAATCATAATGATCATCTGAAACCCAACAAACGAATCATTGGCATTAACGTTAACACAAGGTACAGTGAAACAGATCGATCCTCCTTGGATAAAAAGCATTCAGCAACGAGTTTCGGAAACAAAGAAACAACACAACAAAAAGCAAAAGCCACAACGCAAATATAACCAGTTGATACGGATAAAGCCATCCAGGCACCATGTCTAAATAAAGTCAAGCACAACGACATAAAACGAGATAAGCCAAGCTGTAGTCTTCGGCAACTCCTCAGTAACGGGTTAGGCATCGGAGGATTCGGTCATCGTCCTGGATTCAGAAGCCCTCTTCAAACCAAGCGAAGCCAAACCAGGAGTACCCCTTTGGATCCGTGAAAGCGCGAACCCCGACACTCGCCGCTAATGCTTCGACGGACTCGTTACCCAGCATAACATTGGCCGAATCCCCAGAAATTGGTGAAACCACCAAGCCGCTCTCCAACTCGGTAACCAACTTGTCGAACTCGCGTAGCACCATCATACCTAGCTTTCCACCCTTGGAGTTTCTCAACTCCGGCCTCTAACGAGGGGGGGGTTCGTCGCCACGAAGCAACGCAATCAGTTCAAGGTTACCATTGACTTGGGCGAGATCGACCATGCTATTTTTCAACAACCCGCTTAAGCTCTGAATCTTCTCCTCGGCTCGATCAACCTTTGCTTGAAATTTCTTTGCCAATTCTGCGCCGAGCCGGAGACGAATTTGGTTGCCTAAGACCCAACACACAGCTCCTTCAGCGAAAACACAAGAAGAATCAGTTTGGCGAGAATTTTTCTGCGGAAGAGTTTTCGGCAAAAACCAATTCGGCGATAATTTTTTGGCGGATCGGCAAAAAATCACTTCGGCGAGAATTTTTTCGGCGGAAAAATCTTCGGCAAAACAGGACTTTTTCAACAAAACACGAAGCTTCGGATCGGCAATAGGGAACCTGGCTCAGCAAATTCAACGTAATCAAGTTTGGCAGAATATCAAGAACGACAGACTCGGTGTCATGTCAACTGAGCTCGTACCAATCAACACGGCGCATTGATCCCAGGTTGGACTTCCTCTACCTCGGCACTATCATCACTGAAACTACCGAGCTGGGGGGCTAACTGTTGGGGTCAAAAGCCACCCAGCTGTGATCAATGGGAAAACGGCCAAGTATGAAAATACGAAGAATCGGACAAGGCCGAAATTGTGCCTAAGTCATTTCCGTACGAGTCCACTTAAGCACAAGAGAGGCCGTTCTGGCCAAAGCAGCTCCATTTTCGGCAAAGAAAGAAGGAGACATCGGCAAGCTTGGCTCACTTCGGCATGGAGACTTCGGCGAAGAAAGAAGGAGACATCGGCAAGCTTGGCTCACTTCGGCAAAGAAAGAAGGAGACATCGGCAAGCTTGGCTCACTTCGGCATGGAGACTTCGGCGAAGAAAGAAGGGGACATCGGCAAGATTGGCTCACTTCGGCATGGAGACTTCGGCAAAGAAAGAAGGAAACTTCGGCAAAGCCTTGTCTCCACTTAGGCAAGCCTTGTCTCTACTTAGGCAAGCCTTGTCTCCACTTGGGCAAGCCTTGTTTCCACTTAGGCAAGCCTTGTCTCCACTTAGGCAAGCCTTGTCGTCACTTAGGCAAGCCTTGTCTCCACTTAGGCAAGCCTTGTCTCCACTTAGGCAAGCCTTGTCTCTACTTAGGCAAGCCTTGTCCCCACTTAGGCAAGCCTTGTCGTCACTTAGGCAAGCCTTGTCTCTACTTAGGCAAGCCTTGTTTCCACTTAGGCAAGTCTTGTCTCCACTTAGGCAAAACTTCAGATAGACATTGTGCCTAAGTCCTTTGTGTTCAAGTCCACTTAGGCACGACTCACTTCGGCAAGAAGGGAGAGACATCGGCAAGAAGGGAGAGACTTCGGCGCTTCGGCCGAAGGCCACTTCGGCAAGCAACCCGCAGTCTTCGGCAAACAACTCGCGGTCATCGGCCATGACCCACGATCTTTGGCCATGACCCGCGGTCTTCGGCCATGACCCACGGAGACTTCGGCCATGACCCATGGTTTTCGGCAAGCAACCCGCGGTCTTCGGCCATGACCCACGGTCTTCGGCAAGCAACCCGCGGTCTTCGGCAAACTACCCGCGGTCATCGGCCATGACCCACGGTCTTCGGCCATGACTCGCGGTCTTCGGCCATGACCCACGGTCTTCGGCAAGCAACCCGCGGTCTTCGGCAAACAACCCGCGGTCATCGGCCCTGACCCACGGTCTTCGGCCATGACCCGCGGTGTTCGGCCATGACCCACGGAGACTTCGGCCATGACCCACGGTCGTCGGCAAGCAACCCGCGGTCTTCGGCCATGACCCACGGTCTTCGGCAAGCAACCCGAGTTCTTCGGCAAACAACCCGCGATCATCGGCCATGACCCGCGATCTACGGCCATGACCCGTGGAGACTTCGGCCAAGACCCACGGTCTTCGGCAAGCAACCCGCGGTCTTCGGCAAGCAACCCGCGGTCTTCTGCAAACAACCCGCGGTCATCGGCCATGACCCGCGGTCTTCGGCCATGACCTGTGGTCTTCGGCCATGACCCACGGAGACTTCGGCCATGACCCACGGTCTTGGGCAAGCAACCCGCGGTCTTCAGTCACTTCGGCCAGCAAGCACTTCGGCCAAGCTGTCCACTTCGGCCAAGCTGTCCACTTCGGCCAAGCAGTCCAGTTCGGCCAAGCTGTCCACTTCGGCCAAGCTGTCCACTTCGGCCAAGCTGTCCACTTCGACCAAGCAGTCCACTTCGGCCAAGCTGTCCACTTCGGCCAAGCTGTCCACTTCGGCCAAGCTGTCCACTTCGGCCAAGCTGTCCACTTCGGCCAAGCAGTCCACTTCGGCCAAGCTGTCCACTTCGGCCAAGCTGTCCACTTCGGCCAAGCAGTCCACTTCGGCCAAGCTGTCCACTTCGGCCAAGCAGTCCACTTCGGCCAAGCTGTCCACTTCGGCCAAGCAGTCCACTTCGGCCAAGCTGTCCACTTCCGGCCAAGCTGTCCACTTCGGCCAAGCAGTCCACTTCGGCCAAGGTGTCCACTTCGGCCAAGTTGTCCACTTCGGCCAAGCTGTCCACTTCGACCAAGCAGTCCACTTCGGCCAAGCTGGCCACTTCGGCCAAGCAGTCCACTTCGGCCAAACAGTCCACTTCGGCCAAGCACTCCACTTCGGCCAAGCACTCCACTTCGGCCAAGCTGTCCACTTCGGCCAAACTGCCTTGCCGAAGTGAAAACCATACGAAACTGTCTGGCCGAAGTCAAAACCATACGAAACTTTCTGGCCGAAGTGAAAACCATACGAAACTGTCTGGCTGAAGTAAAAACCATACGACACTTTCTGGCCGAAGTAAAAACCATACGAAACTGTCTGGCCGAAGTCATTTCTTACGAAACTGTCTGGCCGAAGTCAATTTTACACGAAGTTGCCTGGCCGAAGTCATTTCCATACGAAGCTTTCTGGCCGAAGTCAAAGCCGCCGAAGACAATCCTGGCCGAAGCCAATTTCATACGAAACTGTATGGCCGAAGTCAAGTCTATACGAAACCAGAAGACGACGCGGCCGAAGTCGTTTCTATGCAAAGACAACAAGCCCATCTTCGGCCTGCAACAATACAAAGGCCCACGAAGTCATGCAGACTTAGCTGAAAAGGAAATCCCAAAGGATTAGGAAGTTTTTCCTGATCTCTTTAGGATTTACCTTGCCGACTCAAACTAGTATGTATATCTATGTACATCCTTTGAAAAAGGGATCCGCAATTTACTTAGCAAAAAACCCTAGACTTTTTTGCTCTCAAACTCTTGTACGAAAGCTTTTCGACACAGCTTAATAACAACCATCTTTGGATCTCTCCGTTCGTGGTTCATCCGCAGAAATTTCATCCCCCTTAACAAACCTCCGACAAATTCTAATTGTGTTGATTTCGACTCCCACAACAACCTAAAAATAAAAATCTTCAAGGGAAGGAGAGAGAAGGGAGGAAAGAAGTTACCTTGTCTTCTTGGAGATTTTTGAGAAGTGAAGAAGTGAGGAAGAAATGAGGAGAGGTGGAGATATATATAGCCCCTTAAAGCAAAAGATGATGTCACCATGCCTTGGAAACCGTGCCAAAACACAGTTGCTTGAAGAAATTTATACTGGAAATGGGATTATCAATCTGAGGACAGAGAACCTAGCAAAGTATCAAGAATAATGGACTCGGCATCACATCGGTTCAACTCGTACCAATTGGTATGGCACATTGATGCCAGCTTCGACTTTCTTTACCTCGGCACTATCATAACTGAAACTACCGAGCTGGGGGCTAACTGTTGGGGTCAAAATCCACTCATCTGTGATCAATGGGAAAATGGCTAAGTATGGAAATACAAGGAATCAGACAAGGCCGAAGTCGTGGCCTAAGTCATTTCTATACGAGTCCACTTCGGCACGATACGAGCTCACTTCGGCCGTGATACGAATCCACTTAGGCACGATACGAGCATTTTGGCCGTGATACGAATCCACTTAGGCACGATACGAGCTCACTTCGGTCGCACCTCCACTTCGGCACGATACGATCTCACTTCGACCGTGATACGAATCCACTTAGGCACGATACGAGCTCGCTTCGGCCGTGATACGAGTCCATTTTGGCACAATACGAGCTCACTTCGGCCGTGATATGAATCCACTAAGGCACGATACGAGCTCGCTTCGGCCGTGATATGAATCCACTTCGGCCGCAGCTCCACTTCGGTCGCAGCTCCACTTCGGCCGCAGCCCCACTTCGGCCGCAGCCCCACTTTGGCCGCAGCTCAACTTCGGCCGCAGCCCCACTTCGGCCGCAGCCCCACTTCGGCCGCAGCCCCACTTCGGCCGCAGCCCCACTTCGGCCGCAGCTCCACTTCGGCCGCAGCCCCACTTCGGCCGCAGCTCCACTTCGGCCGCAACCCCACTTCGGCCGCAGCTCCACTTCGGCCGCAGCCTTACTTCTGCCGCAGCTCCAGTTCGGCCGCAGCTCCACTTCGGCCGCAGCTCCACTTCGGCCGTAGCCTCACTTCGGCCGCAGCTCCACTTCAGCCGCAGCTCCACTTCGGCCGCAGCTCCACTTTGGCCGCAGCCCCACTTCGGCCGCAGCCCCACTTCGGCCGCAGCTCCACTTCAGCCGAAGACAAGTCATGGCCGAAGCCATCCTGGCCGAAGTCATTTCCATAGGAAGATAGTTTGGCCGAAGTCATTCCCATACGAAGACAGTTTGGCCGAAGTCATTTCTATACGAAGCCAGAAGACGATGCAGCTGAAGTCATTTCCATACAAAGACAGTTTGGCCGAAGTCATTTCTATACGGAGACAGTTTGGCCGAAGTCATTTCTATACGTAGATAGTTTGGCCAAAGTCATTTCTATATGACGTCAACAAGCCCATCTTCGGCCTATAACAATACAAAGGCCCATGAAGCCAAGCCGACTCGGCTAAACGGAAATTCCGAAGGATTAGGAAGTTTTCCTTATCCCTATGGGATTGACCTGGCCGACTCAAACTAGTATATATGTCTATGTACATCTCTTGAAAAGGGGATCCGCAATTTAGTTAGCAAAACCCTAGACTTTTTGCTCTCAAACTCTTGTACGAAAAGCTTTTCGAAATAGCTTAATAAAATACCATCTTTGGATCTTCGCTTTCGTGATTCATACGCAGAAATTTCACCCCTCTTTACAAACCTTCGACAAATCTAATTGTGTTGATTTCGACTACCACACTTCACATCAGCTTTCGTTGGCTAAGGACAATTTGCTCACCTATGTTCTATCAAGCAACTTATAACACTTTTGATGAATAGATTGAACCTAAAGTCAAAGATTAAGTGATCAATTTAATCTAAGCAATAAGAACAACAATAGATGAAGACAAGATGAATAAACCCTATCTATGTCTGATTCAATGATTCATAAACTCCTTTGAAAACCCTAAACCTAACTATAAAATTACTTAAGCATGGAAATATTCAAAACAAAAGAAGATGAAGAAAAACTCATAATAAATAAATCAAAGGGGTTCAGAATAGTTTCTCAAAGATGCAGAGTCAGAGATTCGTCTCCCCGGAGCTTACAAATTGCAGAAAACCAGAAATCTATGTAGAGTAGAAAACGTATGTAAAGCATAGCCTAAACAATGGCTCAAACTCAGATATATATATATATATATATATTAAAACATTCTGGATGAAAATATATGGCAAAACCCTGTGAAAATAGGAAATTGAAAATTTCTTTTTTCGGGTCGTAGGAGTTTGGATCGATCGATCCATGCCTGGATCGATTGATCTGATGATGGCACGATCGATCTGGACTTCTTTGATCGATCCAAAAAGTTATGATGCTTTGGCTTGAGACTTGGATCGATCGATCTGCTCTCCCTTGATCGATCCAAAAAGTTACGGGGCTTGGCTTGAGACTTGGATCGATCGATCCATGTTTAGATCGATTGATTTGAGTCATTTTCTGCTCCTTTGCTCCATTCTTTGCTCCTTGTACCTTAGATTCGATCCAAACGCTTTCCGACCCTAAAACGACACTAAAAGCACAGAAAAGACTCGAAAAATCATTGAAAACTTTGGTTAGAATGCATCGAAAACGCAATACATCAACTCCCCCAGCCTTAGCGTTTTGCTTGTCCTCAACCAAATACTAAGAATAGAGTCAAGTTTTGAAAATCACGGGAACTCACCTTCTCTTTAGAACGTTGTAATGACCATTCATCTCATAATCCACATATTGCAAAACCAATCTCAATCGAACCACCATGTACTTCTCCGTAGACATTTGCAGCCTCCCAGATTCAACCCACAATTTTGCAACGTCTTCCATAAGCCTTTCATCGCTGGGTCTCATCAGTGATCTCAATGCCAAGAACCTTATAGACTCATTTCCGTCCAATGCCATGACAACCATCCATATAATCCTTGGTACTCTTTCTCTCCCCCAGACTTATTCTGTTTTCATCTTTTCTTTTCTTTTCTTCTTTTTTTATTTTATTTCAAAGGTGTAGGCGAATAATGGTATCACGGAAAATTTTCCTAACCTCGCTTCCAACCTTTGTGTGATCATTCCTCTCAAAGTAAAATAATGGGATCACGGGAAATTTTCCTGGCCCTTTACTTGAAAGAAAATACTTTCATCTCTTTTGCTTTTATTTAACTTAGAATAAGGGAGAGGAGTACCATTATGTTTCACACAGGATGCATTTGTCAGGCAACGAACGAGGAGTCCAGCTCGATGAACATCAATCACGTTTGATGAGGTAAAAGGAAGAGCTCAGAAATTAGCTCGGGCTTAGTTGATTCTGTTGGAAATGTGGATGTCTCTAGTTAGCTGGTTAGTCTTTGAATTTTTCATTAGTCGGATCTAAACGGATTCTGTAATAATGGTCACTAAGATAGAAAAATTAGACGATAAACCAAGAGAAAAGTCATAGTACCTAACAAAGTTTTGACTCAATAAAACATATTGGACTGACTCAATAAAAACATCAAAATGACTCAAGAGAAACAAAACAAAGAAAAAATGGCGTTAGTCCCGGCAAATACCCTCCCACATACTTACTTTAAACCGTCTCCAGTGTGAAATAAATCAGAAGAAGGATACGACTTACGCAAAAAGTACATAAAAGAAAAATGGAAAAAGAAAAAGTACAACGGAGATAGAGAGGATAATGCAGTCAAACGCGGTCATCTGGGCTGACACTCTCTCGCACTCCTGGTGCTCTCCTACGCCTAGATAGGCGTGATCCATCGTCCGACGCATCCTCATCTGAAATCTTATGTCTTGCAACATCAGGAGCAGCAGTAGTGGGAGCCGGTCTACCAGTGGTGGGGGCTCTAAAACAGGAGGGTGGTCTCGGGCATGTGAGTCAGGAAAGCGCTCCCCAAATCCTCTACATCATGGAGTTGATGGTCCGCTGCGACTCAACCATCCAAACCCAAGCCTCCTCTGTAGCATCTGCATGTAAAGAGGACACCACTGGAGAAGAATGAGAGCTTCCCTTCACTTAGGACATTGATCGCGATATTCTCGTACTTGATCTCTGCTGAAGCAAGGAATTGTCTGACCAACTCCGGGTAAAGGAGATACGTCTGATACGCAAGTGTGCCTAATCCCATCCGCTGCAACATTGCTCTCACATCATCCGCGATGCCCATCCTCTGCAAAGTTCTCTCACAAATGAACTTTGTAGGCGCCATCTCGACCCGAAGCAACCCGTTGTAGCAGGTGCAATTGAACATTGCTCAAGCATCTCCATCCCGACGGTTGATGTAACGGGAGGATCTCTGCATCTCCCCAATCGTCATATGAGGTATCTCTGGAATCATTGGACCCAGGATGGGTGTGTTGTCCGGTCTAGGCCACGGAGCGGTCGTTCGCTCCTCTTCTTCCTCGTGTTCTTCCTCTGCAACATTCGGGACCGATGGTGTGGTGGTCCGCCTCTCTTTTCCGTGTGACGACTGTGCGGGTGTAGTATCTGGTGCTTGGTCTAGCCGTAAACCCCAAGACTGCTTCCACCTGTTTTACCCATTCCTGCAAAATCAAACGAGTCCATATTTATCGATAAGAAATTTGCAAAACTTCATCATTATGCATTATCACAAGCTCCACAATCACAGCACATATCAAGCAAATTCGAAATTTTCTTCAAAAATTTCCAAATTTTTCCTAAATTCCAAATTTCATTCCAATCTCACAAATCAACGAAACAAAGCATGGAGGGGGTTCAAAATTGGCCTAGGAGACCATAGCAAGCCACGAAAATCATCCAAGAACAAATCACAAACCCGAAAATCCAAGTTTTCTAAAAATAATCGGACTGAAAAAGTGGAAAAAGAGACGTACCTTTGCAGATCGAGGGAGAGGGTACTAGAATCAGATAAAGGACAAAAACGCGAATGGAATAGACCCAAAAATTGTTCAAATCCGTTAAGATATGAGAAAGTTAGGTTTTGAAAAAATTTCTTCAAAAACACCCTAAAATTGCGAAGAATGAGAGAAAAGGATGTTTTGATTCTTGTTTTCGGGTTTGGGGTGTTGTAAACATGTTTTTCGGGTTTGGGTTTAATGAAAAAACTAGATTAAATCTGAAAAACGAATAAGAAAACTGACCTAGAACTGGATCGATCGATCTGTGCTTGGATCGATCGATCCACTGCAGATCGATCGATCTAAATAGTTACGGCTGGTTGGCTGAAACACGGATCGATCGATCTGATCCGCACTTGGATCGATCGATCTGATCCTTTTTTTTGTTTTTTGTTTTTTTATTTTATATCTGAAACGGTGAAAACCAAAACTAAAAATTAGAAAACAAACGTAAAACTAAGTATGTACACTTACCGGTGGGTTCCCTCCCACCAAGCGCTTGTTTAAAGTCACAAGCTTGAATTGGATGCCGTCTAGGCTTGAGGCGGATCACTGAGAGGAACGGTATCTCCGTCAGTGATTTCGGTGTCAGCAAGATATGGCTTTAGGCATTGACCATTGACCACAAATTCACCTCCTGCAGTGTCCAACAACACAATAGCTCCATACGGTCTTACCTCCTTGATGGTGAATGTACCAGACCATCGCGATCGCAGCTTCCCAGGAAAGAGTTTCAGACGAGAATTGAAAAGCAACACCTGATCATTTGCAGCAAAGTTCCTAGGAATGATCTTTTTGTCATGGTAGGACTTAGTCATTTCCTTGTAGATTCTCGAATTCTCGTAGGCCATATGATGAATCTCATCAAACTCGTTAAGTTGCATCAATCGTCTCTCAGAAGCAGGCTTAATGTCAAAATTCAATAACTTAACGGCCCAAGCTGCCTTGTATTCGAGCTCCACTGGATGATGACAAGATTTCCCATAGATGAGATGGAATGGTGTCATCCCCAAAGGTGTCTTGTAAGCAGTCCTATACGCCCAAAGAGCGTCATCAAACTTCACGGCCCAATATTTCCTTATGGTCTTTACAGTCTTCTGCAGAATGCTCTTGATCTCCCTGTTGGAAATCTCAACTTGTCCACTCGTCTGCGGATGCTAAGGAGTGGCTACCTTGTGCTTTACTCCATGCTTCTTCAAAAGACCCTCAAATACCTTGTTGATGAAGTGAGAGATCCATGATCGCTGATCATAACTCGAGGCACACTGAAACGTGGAAAAATCACAGACTTGAACATCTTCAAAACCACCTTGGCATCATTGGTTGGACTAGCCAGCGCTTCACCCATTTAGACACGTAGTCCACTGCGACAAGGATGTATTGATTCCCATAAGAAGATGGGAATGGACCCATGAAATTAATACCCCAAACATCGAACACCTCAACCTCCAAGATAAAATTCTGAGGCATCTCATTCCTCTTGCTAATATTCCCTTGCCTCTTACATGAATCACACTTAGAGACGAAGGCATGAGCATCTCTAACATAGTCGGCCACCAGAAATCAGCTTGTAGAGCCTTGGACACCGTCTTGAAAGTAGCAAAGTGCACTGCATAATTAGAACCATGGCAATGAAAGAGAATACCATGGACTTCTTCCTCTGAAACGCATCGTCTGAAAACATCGTCTGAACACTGCTTGTACAAGTATGGCTCATCCCAGAAGTAGTGTTTGATGTCTCTCAAGAACTTCTTCTTCCTATTCCCAACAAAGTTATCGGGTTCCTTTTCTGCAACTAAGTAGTTCGCAATGTCACCAAACCAAGGAATCTCAGGAAATGTTGTGTCACGAGAAGGTGTGTAATGGTAAATGTTCCCAATCCTTGCACAAAAGCTGAGTCAACGGTCTAGCAATCTTGGAGAAGTCCTTGATGAACCTCCTGTAGAACCCAGCATGTCCCAGAAAACTCCCAATCCCTTTGACAGAATCAGGTGGCTTCAAACTTGTCATCACTTTGATATTTTCCTTGTCTACCTTGATACCATTCTCTGAAATTCAGTGTCCCAAAATGATCCCATCTCTGACCATGAAGTGACACTTATCCCAGTTTAACGCAAGATGCTTCTCCTCGCAGCGTCGTAATAACCTGCACAAATTAGAAAGACAAACAGAAAAAGAAGATCACAGACAGAAAAATCATCCATAAAAACTTCCATTTTGTCCTCAATCATGTCAGTGAAAATCGACATCATGCATCTCTGGAACGTGGCTAGTGCAATACGCAAACCGAATGGCATTCTGCGATAAGCATAAGTGCCATAGGGACATGTGAACATAGTCTTCTCCTGATCGTCTAGATGGATGGAAATCTAAAAGAAACCAGAATAACCATCTAGAGAACAATAGTAAGCGTTGTTAGCAAATATTTCAAGCATCTGATCAATAAAGGACAAAGGAAAATGATCTTTATGAGTAGCAGAGTTTAATTTCCTATAATCTATGCACATACGATGGCCAGTGACCGACCTACTTGGGATCAACTTGTCCTTATCATTCTTAACCACAGTCACTCCACCTTTCTTTGGCACAACATGGACCGAGCTCACCCACTTACTATCAGAGATATCGTATATGATGCCCGCCTCTAGAAGTTTCATTATCTCCTTCTTTATAACATCTTTAAGGTTCGGGTTTAACCATCTATGATGTTCTATAGAAGTCATCGACTCATCTTCTAGATGGATCATGTGCATGCAAAGATCATGTGAAATGCCTATGATGTCATCCAGTGCATAGCCTAAGGCCATGCGATACTTTCTAAGTTCACACAAAAGCAAAGGAGTCTCCGCATTATTCAAATCAGCATTGATGATCACAGGGTACGAAGAGTTAGGATCTAGGAACGCGTATCTTAGCCCGGCTGGAAGTGTTTTGAGCTCTACCTTAGGAGCTTTCAGCTCGCTCCATGGGTTAGATGGCGCAGGAAGGGTTGCTGTTGGAGACTTCTTGACAGCCTCGTCTAAACTCATGTAGGCGACCATCTTCCCCAAAATCTGGCTCGAGTTCAACATCTTTGCATACCCAGTCGCGTCGTCACTCAAAAATATATACTCACTCGTAGCCATTGTCAAAGCAATCTCTAATGGGTCATCAACTAGAATCTCTTCTGCGACCTCGTTAGAGATCTCTAGTGAGTCATCGACCGAGAATGTCTGCCCATCCAACATAGGCTTTTTCAGCAGCTTGTCCATCTCAAAGTTCATGACAACGTCTCCCAGTTGGAGTTCTATTCGCCCATTCCTCACATCTATGATAGCTCCAACAGTGCATAAGAAAGGTCGTCCCAAGATTAGGGGATCTTTTGGCTCTTCCTCTAGCTCTAGAACCACGAAATCTGCAGGAACAAAAACATTGCCAATCCTCACATGTAAGTCCTCTAGAATCCCAACCGGTAACTTCACAGAACGATCGGCAAACACCAAGGAGATTTTGGTTGGCTTGAAATTTGTGAATCCAAGTCGCTTAGCCACAGAATATGGCATCAAGTTGACACTCAAACCTAAATCACACAAAGAACAAGCAAACGTCATTGCTCCAATATGCACAGATAAAACAAACCTCCTTGGATCTCCAAGCTTCTTAGGCATCTTGTTTTAAAGGACGGCGCTGCAATCTTTTGAAACCTTGATGAAGTCATTCTCTCCAGAAACCTTACTTGTCACCAAGCCTTTCACGTATCTCTTCATTGCCGGTATCATCTAGATTGCATCAACGAGAGGGAGCTTCACTGTAAGATCATCTAGTATCTGCTTACACTTTGCCTCCTCTAGGTCCTTCCACGACTTCTAAGGGCGAGTAGGATATGGAATCTTTGGAGCATAGACACGCGCAAGTAGTGGCTCCTTTCCAGTCGTGTCGCTTGCAGGCTCTCTTAAAAGCTCAGCTTCTGAATCGTCTCTCTCTTCCAAGTCAATGACTACATCGGCATCTTTCCCTTTTCGCGCAACAGGCTCTATCACCTTTCCACCTCTGAGCGTAATAGCATTTATGAACTCGTTCCAAGGATTCTACTCTGCATTCCTGGAAGGACTCCCTGTGGTCTCTTGATCGCTTCGGCCGTCTGAGCTACCTGAGTATCCAGCTTCTTCACATGAGAAGATAGTGACTCAAACTTGCCATTGAGATCACTGTACATGCTATCCACCTTGACGTTGATTTCTGTCGGTTGAGCAAAAGCTGTTGCATGAGAACCTTGAGGTCATCACCAGAGTTGTTCGCAGAGCTCGTAGTGGCTTGGAATGGGGCTTGTGTCGTCGGTTAGAAGTTGTTGAACGGCTGTTTCTGCAGAAATCTCTCATGGTTTTGCACGCCAGTCTATCCTGTAAACCCCTAAAAAGCAGTGACACCCGCATTTTGCATTGTCAGTTTTCCCTGAAATTGTTTACTCTGAATGTTCACTTGTTGTGGGTAGACTTGATCTTGTGGATTCTCGACATTCGTGCTTCGGTAGGACATATTTGGGTGGTTTCTGTAATTCTAGTTGAAATCCCTGTTTTGCACGGAACCTTGCCCGTTCACGTAGTTTACCTCTTGCAACTCATCAGTCCCTTCTTCAATGAAAACCTGGCAAAAAATCGGATCCGCTCCACTTTTGCAAAACTGCACGCTTCTCTGACCGTGACTTGCTTTCAAAAGCAGATTCAACCTCTCAGTCAGCTCATCGATCTTCTGAGTCTCCACGCTGTTCACACGCTTAGACCTATCATACTCAGTGTAGCGATTTTTGGAACTTGCATCCATGTTCTCAATCAGTTGGTATGCTCCATCCTTACTCTGAGTCATGAAATCCCCATTGCTAGCAGCGTTGAGAGCGTTATTGTAATCCCACTCGACTCCATCGTAGAAGATGCTAAGAATCTGCACATCCGAGTATCCATGATGAGGGCACTCTCTGCGATACTCCTTAAATCTCTCCCAAGCCTCCCAGAAGGATTCTCTTGAATGTTGCTGGAAGGTGGTGATCTTGTTCCTCAGCGAAGCCGTCTTGGATTTGGTGTAGAAGTGATCCAAGAAATCGTCTCTGCATTCATCCCAAGTAGTCAACGACCCAGAATGTAGAGATTTGAACCATCTCGATGCCTTGTCTGCCAGAGAGAAAGGGAAGAGCTTGCATTTGATGTAATCAGCTGGTACCCCATTCGACTTAGTAGTGTTGCAGATCTCTTCGAAGTTCTCTATGTGATGCATCGGATTTTCAGCTGGTAAACCATGAAACACGTGCTGCTTCACCAACCCGATCATCTGAGGCTTGATTTCGTAATCCTACCTTGCAAGGGCTAGTGGACATATAGCAGCTCTGTTCTGGTAAAAAGTATGGGGAGTGTCCGCATCCCCAATCGCAGGCGGTTGCTCCTGTTGTTGCTGCTGTTGCAGCAACTGTTGCATATGCTGCTGTAGCCTCTGAAGTTCAGCTGCAGTAGCAAGTGCATCGTTGTCGATTTGATCACCCATTGTGACTTGATTCGACTTTGTCTTCCTGTTCTCTCTCTCTAACCCTGCAAGTTCTTGGTTGCTGAAGTTGAAAAGGTTGTCAGATCATTTGCTTCTTCTTTGCATACACCTGAAACACACAAGAGAGAAAGTTAGTAAATCTTAGTCTAAACTCCAAACAAAAATTTGAAGGTAACGCAATTGGTCCCCGGCAACAGTGCCAAAAACTTGATACACAGAGTTTTTAACCCTAAAATATCACTGCAAGTGCACAACAAGCGAAATAGTATTTAGGGATCGAATCCACGAGAACCAAGTGAAACGCTACGAATCTATAAGAGTGAAATTAAGCTAAGATGGCAATATGATTGTTTGTTGTGATGCGAAACGAAATAGCAATATGAAAACGATGTAAAATCAATTAAAAGCAAGCGTTAAGTCTAGGGCAATTCGCAGAAATTCAGAGATCATGAACTAGACAATTATTCAGTCTCGAACTCAAACATGAATGTATAACCAATCCACCTTCATGGTATCAACTACTTTATCTAGCAACCTAAGAATCTAAACTGTCGTTTGATCTTAGAATTCTAAACAAGCATTAATGAGCAGATTTGATATTTTCACAAATTGTCTTAACATCAGCTTTCGTTGGCTAAGGACAATTTTCTCACCTATGTTCTATCAAGCAACCTATAACACTTTTGATGAATAAATTAAACCTAAAATCAGAGATTAAGTGATCAATTTAATCTAAGCAATAAGAACAACAATTGGTGAAGACAAGATGAATAAACCATATTTATGTCTGATTCAATGATTCATAAACTCTTTTGAAAATCGTAAACCTAACTATGAAACTACTCAAGCATGGAAATAATCAAAACATAAGAAGATGAAGAAAAAATCATAATAAATAAATCAAAGGGGTTCAGAAAAGCTTCTCAAAGATGCAGAGTCAGAGATTCGTCTCCCCGGAACTTACAAATTGCAGAAAACCAGAAATATATGTAGAGTAGAAAAAGTATGTAAAGCGTAGCCTAAACAAAGGCTCAAACTCAGATATATATATTAAAAACGTTCTGGATGAAAAGATATGGCAAAACCCTGAGAAGATAGGGAATTGAAAATTTCTTTTTTCTGGTCGTAGGAGTTTGGATCGATCGATCTGATGATGGCACGATCGATCTGGACTTCTTTGGTCGATCCAAAAAGTTACGGTGCTTTGGCTTGAGACTTGGATCGATCGATCAATGTTTAGATCGATCGATCTAAGTCATTTTCTGCTCTTTTGCTCCATTTTTTGCTCCTTGTGCCTTAGATTCGATCCAAACGCTTTCCGACCCTGAAACTACACTAAAAGCACAGAAAAGACTCGAAAAACCATTGAAAACTTGGGTTAGAATGCGTCAAAAATGCAATACATCATTTAACAATATTAATATCTACAAAACAATATTTTACCATACTCTATTATGTACTTAACACATAGTTTCGGAGTGTGCATCTTCATATGTGAATATAATGCAAAAAACATTCTAATTTTCACACAAAACAAACTTAACAATTCATACAACCAGCAATTTTTATTAAAAATATGACCAAAATCAAATCAGGAAGCAGGTACCAGGTACCAGGGACTTATGGAAAAGTTTCGCGGCAAGCAATTAATTCGATAAATCTTCGGTTACGTTTGGCAAGGATGTCGCAAGCCAAGCACAGTTACAACTTAAAAATATTTTGGAATTGAGAAGGAAGGTGGTATGGGGTCTGACCTAGGGATTTCGGAAAGCTTGGGAGGATCTAAGAGTAAGATCTTTGATTATGTGAAAAAAAGATTCTTAATGATAGGGTAAATGGTTGGTCGGTGAAAAATTCCCAAAAGACTTTCCTTATAAACGCCATGGTGAGAACAACTTCTAGTCAAACCCTTTAGCCTATCCCATGCCTCACTAAGACTCTCATCAATATTTTGCTTGAATCCATTGATCTCGTTCCTAAACCTAAACCTCGCGGTCTTTTGCTTCGGAAAGAATTTCACCAAAAAATCTCTCTTCACCTTATCCCAAGTTTGTACCAAATGTGTAGGGATATTTCTTTCCCATTGTAAACATTTCCCCTCAAGAGAAAAAGGAAACAACATCATCCTTACCGTGTCTTCGGAACCCAATTCAACTTCAAAGTTCGACAAATCCTTTCAAACCTTTCAAGGTGTTCTAGAGGACACTCCATTGTTCCTCCTTTGAATGGTGAACGTTCCAATAAATGAAGCATTGAAGCTCTTATCTCGAAATCATTGTTGTGAATGGTTGGAGGAACAATACCGATGCTAACTTCTCTTGCACTTGGCTCCTCAAAAGCTCATATTCTCCTACCACCATCACTACAAGAAAACAAGCGTTGAGTGACTACGGGAAAGGTCACAAAATGGTCGCAAATTCGCAATTTGCGACTAATTGGAAACTAAAACATGTAGTCGCAAAATAAAACAGTCGCATATTAGGGACTAAAGTGTGACTATATTAGTTAGTCGTATATAAAAGACTAATTAGAGACAAAAAACAGTAGTCGTAAATTAACGACTAAATACAGACGACATGGTCATTGCGACTACTATCAAACCGAATATTGTAGTAGTTAAATGGAGACTAGTTTGTGACTTTTTATGTAGTAGTAGATTTGTGACATTTTGAAGACGTAGAAAGTAGTGTCTAAAAGGAGACTAATTTGTGACTTTTTATGTAGTCGTATATTTGCGATATTTTTAAGACGTATTAGATAGAGGCTAAATGGAGACTAATTTGTGACTTGTTATGTAGTCGTATATTTGCGACATTTTAAAGATGATTTATGATAGAGGCTAATTAGCAGTTTTGGTTGTAAAATCGTCGCAAAGTAGTCACAAATTTTGCAACCTTTTTGCTACCTTATTTCCCAGAAAAATATATACATATTACGTATTTTATATATTTTTCAATATGTATATATTTTTCGAATTTAAATACCTAAAAGTTAAAAGTACAAAAGTAATACACTAAATAAATCATGTCTTCACCCAAAACAAATTAAACTTACACTAAAAGTAAGTTGAAACACATAATAAGACATAAGAAATAAGTTATAACAAAATTGATTTAAAGAGTTTATGGCTAGGGGTCGATGGCATGTGTGTTGCCTGGTGCAGAAGGTGGAGAGGTGCCTGGTGCGGGGGCTTGTGAAGTTTCCAAGACTGGTTGTTCACTCATGAAAGCTGCGAGGCGAGGATCATTGTTCTTCAAGAACGTGATCAGCTTCTCCATTTCAGAGATCCGAGATTGAGCTTGTCGTTGCTCCGTATCACGTCGAGCATTATCCTCTTCTTGTTGAGCTATCTTACGACGAGCTGTCTGAAGCTGTTCCTGGATCTCAAATAGATCAGACGCAGTAGAGGTGGAATAACTTTCTTTCCTTTTACCGTTGTTAACCAGCTCAATAAGTTGTCCAAGTCCAAATGGGTTTCCCCTATGATCTGTTTGAGTACACTAAAACAAAAGAAAAGACATAGTCCACCAAAACAGATACAATGCTTAAGAAGAAGCTAAAAAACATAGCCAATATCAGAATGACTGAGAACTAAAATACTTGATGCTCACAGACATGAAGTATTTCAATTTACAGTCCATACAATTTGAATCACTCAATCCAGCAAAAGTATTTCAACCTATGCTAACAATTGATGCTCACAGACATGAAGTATCATTCAAGCTCATAATGAACAGTATACAGGAGAAACATAAACATATGATGAAACAAAATTCAGACACTCATATGCAAAGAAACCAGACAGGAAAACAAACAAAATCCTATGCTACGAAACGAGAAGACAAAGAAAATTACCTTTAGAAAGATGGCATTCTTTTCTTCTATGGTGAGGTTGCGTTGAGTAGAATGCTCAGACGAGTTCTCTGAGGTTTCTAGACCTTCGGCAGCCTGTTGATTCATCACATCTGCTATGTTCTTCTCATAGGCCTCAACAACCTGTTTGGCTTTGTGATCAATAAAGCTCCCATCTGCCCTTGTATGTGTCCTCAGAAACACTTCTCCAAACAAAACAGGACGACCTAATTCCTCCTCCTGTAATCATGCAAAAACATATAAGTGTAGATATGCAGTTTCTAATTAGCAAGGAAGGATAAACGGATTACCACTACAAGAAAACAGGCCCATTTGCGAGGAGAATTTGCGACCACAATATGTGGTCGCAAATTTGCGAGGCGTTTGCTAGGAATTTGCATTTGGAGTCGTAAATTAGTCGCAAATTTGCGTGGACAAATTTCGTCGCAATTTCGTCGCAAATATGCTCAAATTTGCGACGAAAAGATAGTTCGTAGCAAACACGTTGCAAATTTGCGAGGCATTTGCGGGGACAGATATTTTCTAAGATTTGCGACTGATTTACGAGAATATTTAGAAAGTAGGTACCCATGTTTTCAATGATTTCCAACCGCTTTTTGCTACTAAATGTTTGGTCGCAAATGGGTAGCAAATTACTAGCAAATGCCTTGCAAATATTTTTTCCTAGCAAATTAGTAACAAAGGTTGGTCGCAAATGAGTAGCAAAAATGGCTGATCCTCTATAAATAGCAAGCTATGGGGGAGACGAAAATCATATCACAAACATCCCAAATCTACTCACAAAAATATTTTCTTTCGCAAACACACTATAAATCCGATATTTTTTGTGGAGAGGTCGATAATCGGATCATGTCTTGGCAAATTTGCGATGCTTTTGCGGGGATTTTACATTTGCGGCCAGCTAGTTGCGACGATACTAAATTCCTCGCAAATGCGTCGCAATATACCATTTGCGAGGCATTTGCGACCAAAACAGGAGTCGCAAAAACGCTTGTTTTCTTGTAGTGTACCATTTCTTGTTGAACTCGCAAGTAGGATTTTTGACCTGATACATGTTTGTGGGCTCCTAGACCGCCACGATCAGAGTTGTGGGACTGTGAAACAGTAGAGCTCCTATCCACTGCTTCAGGAGTGTTCCAATGCTGCCACATTTGAGCCCACAGCGTAGAACCAATCCAAGGTGGTCTTACACCTCCGGTCTTAGCCTGACTAACAATGCCATTCATCCTGTTCTTCGCAATCTTCAAAAAATGGCCCTTCACAATCTCGGTAATCCCGGAATCCCAATTATACTTCTGCTACAGAATAGAATATTGGTTAGTAGTGATGATACTTAGGCAGTACAACTAAAATATAAAAGAAGCAAAACTCAAAAAAACATACCGCAAAAGTTCTGAAATATCTTTCTTGTATGTGAATTGGTGTAACCTTCCAGCTAAAGTAAGGACCATCGAACTTTTTTTGAAATATTCCAGCAATCACCCGAGTCAATTTCCCTCCATCCCTGGTGAACCTATGCCACAAATATAAACACATGGTTAAGTATCAGACATAATTGCCTTAAAGAATCTACTGACCTGTATCAGATGCATGAAGAAGCAGTATCTAAATGAATGAGCTACTGCGTGTATCATGAAAAAAAACCAGAATGATAACACAACAAATGCTTTATCTCTATATCAATTGTTTATGATGCAATAATTCATCTTCACAAAACTACAATCCGGCAAACACATAGAGTGATTCATTTAGCAAAACATGATAGAACTACAATGATGCAAACATTAGCAGACCAATATAGTAAATCAGCAAAACATACTAAGGATGATACAACTAAACTTAAGCTTCGGCAGACTCAGACAATGACACTGATACTTTCTCAAACCACACAACTACATTGATACAACTAACTACACACCTAAGCATTGTCAGACCACAAAAATCTAACTGATACTTTCTTTAAGTATCTAAACATATACAAAACAAGACAAAGTAAAACTAAAAAGTACATGAACTTACCATGTCGTCTTGACGTTGGGGATTGGATACTCAGATAAGATAGGTAGATGTCCTCGGCCAGGAAGAGCCAACAGAT
This sequence comes from Pseudoturritis turrita, assembly GCA_900406555.1. Classification (NCBI taxonomy): domain Eukaryota; kingdom Viridiplantae; phylum Streptophyta; class Magnoliopsida; order Brassicales; family Brassicaceae; genus Pseudoturritis; species Pseudoturritis turrita. The sequence goes on from OVBL01000521.1 coordinate 36,752, forward strand.
TATCCAACAACTGTTGGTAGTCTTGCGCCTCAGGGTTCGGATCATCAATTGGTAGGTCATCCTAGAAATCAAGTTCATTGTCCGGGATGTGATCATGAACTTCATCTTCCTCGGGAAACTGATCATTAGGAGCTTGTTGATGGGGAATCTGGACAGCCGGATGTTGTGGAGTTGGGATTTGATAAGGAGGAGGTTGTTGGTTCAGAATCTGAAATTGGAGTTGATGAGAGGATTGAGGTTGTGTCGACGGTGGATACTGTGCCGGAAGTACTCTGGATCTTGACACAGAGACTGTGGCCTGAGATGATGTCGGGTTAGATGACTATGAAGATGCTCCACGATCTCCGCTGGTTCCATCTCCGACGGCTCGAACACCTCCGACTGATGTAGCAGCACCTCCGGCGAGGTTGGGTCGACCACCACCGCCGTTGGCTCGACCACCTCTGGCTGAGGTAAGAGGACTACCGGCGAGGTTGGGTCGACAACCTCTGGCTGAGGTAACAGGACCACCGGCGAACTCCGTTCGACCTCCACCGCCGTTGGCTGGAGCAGGATCACCAAGTCCAGAGTTGGATCTACCAACTCCGCCGTTAGATCTACCAGCAGTGCCTCCTTTAGCACATCTCCCTCGAGAGGTTTTAGCTTTTCCACCAGCCATATGGGTTTGTCTTGGAGAATCGAAACAGAAAGATGAAGGATGAAGAAGAAAGATGAAGAAATCGAAACAGAAAGATGAAGATTAGAAGATGCAGAGATTATTTGGTCGATTGGAGAGGGATTCGAGATTGAAGGATGAAGAGAAACAGATTAGACAAGAAATCGAAAGAGAATGACTAAGAAATCGAAAGAGAATGACTAAGAAATTGAATCGGCTGTAGAGAGAAAGATGACTTTGGGGATCCGATTTTTTAGGGTTTGCATATAGTAATTGGGGATCTGGTTATTTTACTCGAGTAAAAAACAAAAGAGTCTCAATTTAGTGACAAAATGGTCGCGAAATAAGTTTTGGGGGGAGAAAATTGGCGCCCAAAAGCCCAAAACATTTGGCGAAAAGCCCAAATGTTTTCAAACCCAAATTGGAAAAAACATAAAGGTAGTAGGAAAACAGTCGCAAAAATTACTATAGTGGCAAATTAGTCGCACTTTTGCAACTAATGTGTGCCGCAATTCTGTCTGTCACAAACCAATTCCCTAAACCCTAAACATTTAGGGCCAAAAGAGTGAGTTATATGCAATTCCAATCAAATTTTAATGTATATAATAAGTGTTTGCTTATTATATAGCTTCAATCATTACAAAATCAAGTTAGTTTTTGAAAACTTTAGACTTCTACATAGATTATATTGAAATCACAAGTATTTATCTAAATACATGTTATGGTCTTTTGCAAAAAAAAAGTTAAAATTGAAAATTAATCATATTACATGTTATATATGCTAGATTAAGTGTAAAATGTAGTTAACATGTATCTAAATACCTAAAATAAAGCTTTTGACGTCAAATCTTTTGTTTATTTTACAAAAATATCACCGTGAGTTGGTAATCAATCGCAATCCAGTCACACTTTTATTTAATTGTCGCTAATTAATCGCAAAATTGTGGCTAATTTATGACTATTTTGTGACTGATTGTATAATCGGTGAAAAATTTAGGTAGTGTGCATAGAACCACAGACCTGTTTGTGTTTAGCGACTGTTTTGTGACTTTCTGTCAGTGTCTTATCAATTCTCTAAACCTTAAATTTGAAATACGTGAAAGTAGTCACAAAATCGTCGCAAATTAGGAATTAGTCACAAAATCGTCGCAAAGTAGTCACTCATAGGACAATAGTCGCAAATCAGTCTCATTTTGTGACTCTTTTGTGAATGAGTTTAATAATAGGTGAAAAACACTAAAACCGTGACTCGAACATGGTACATGTTAGTCTTAAATATAGTCTAAGTCGCAAATAAGCTATTGTAACCATTATGTTATATCTTCCATTTACTTCTATATATATCGTTTCTTATTAAATCGAAAATTAAATTTTTAAATGTTAACACCACGTTTCGAACCTTAGACCTGTAAGTTTTGCATATGTTGCATTGTCACTGAGCTATAGTCACCATTCGGTTATATAATACAACAACATATATATATATACCTATATTAATCACACCCGAAGTACATACTGTCATTCGAACATGTGACATGTTTGTCATTTAGTTGTTGCTTTTTCACTAAGCTATAGTGACCATTAGGTTTTTAATTACGAAAACTTATTTATATATCGATACTTGTACCCAATTCAAAAATAAAATTAAAAAGTTTTTTTAAAAAAAATATTGCCAAAAATATATTACACATTAATTCAAAATCCGATACATAATATTCATATATATTACAAAAATTAAATTAAAATCTCATACATAGTATTCAAATTTCTTCATCTTCCTCTGAAGACGATAAATTACAAAGAAATTCATCTTATGGCTGAGCGTCTTCAATTTCGAAATCAATGTCTTCAACTGGATGATTTCCGTCGACTAAACTATCGACAACTATTTCTTCAACCGTATCCATCATTCCAGCATCATCAGTTTGTTGCAAAATGATCAGCTCTTTCTCGTTAAATTTTCCTTGAACACGATTTCTCGGATTAACTTTCAGCACTATATGCCATAATTTCCGAGGGCATTTAGTATATGGGTAAGGAAGATAACAAACTTGATCAGTTTGAGACCCTGCCGTTAATTAAAATTTAAATTAGAAGTTTATAAATATATATACAAACATATACATATACAATGAGTTAAAACAGGAAAATCATACATAAAATAAATGGTTCGTAGTTTTGATATTTCCGTGATGTGAGCACGTCAACAATGCCTCCCTCGCTTTTTCGAGTGCCTTTTCCAATCGTAGGGTCAAACCATTCACAATAGAAAAGTATGATCTTTAAATTAACAAATCCGGGATATTGGAGCTCCATGATAGTTTCTACGGTCCCATAGAAATCATCCTCTTCGGATGCTTCAGAATAATTTTGGCCTCCGACACATAACCCATAATTCATTGTTTTCGCGTCATTCCGTGACTACGCGTGTGAAACAAATACCCTCTTGTAAAATACAGGGGCCACGATCTGACTTTATTTTCTGGACCTTCCACTATTTCATGAACCCAAGTAGGAAATATTTCTTCACTTTGCATTGATCTGGCCTATAAAGTAGAAAATATGCCAATTAACATAAGAAATTATAATTTAATAATGTAGTCGGTGGGAATACATACATATTGGCGGACCCATTGATGAAAATCTTCATCTCTTTTCGCCGTGACCTCATCATCAGATAGTTCCGGGTTTTCGAATCGAATCTGCCCATCCAACAATCTGTGTTGCAAATAATAAGATCTAATTATGACTAAAGTATCTAAAAATAGATAAAATTAACTTAAATTAATGTAGAAAGCATAGTTACCTTTCAAGTGGCCGAAAATAGTCACAATTCCGCAAAACATATGAATGTGCACACTTAGAATCTTTCTCGCTTAACCAAAATTCACTGCATTTGCCACTTGGACGACCTACTTCAGTAAATATATCCGGCACCGGTACAGTATATACGGGTACTTCACCTTCATCATAACGAGTTGCCCTGCAAAGGTTATACCAGTCACAAATTGAGGCAAATCATGATAGCAATATTAACATACATATTAAGTTAATTATTACCTTCTTCTGCTAGCTGTAGAAATTTGCGACACAAAGTAGTGTTCTGAGAAATAAGATATTTCATCATTCATGTACGATTGAACAATTGATCCCGCTGGATATCTCTTGTTCTTCGCTTTCCCTTTCAAATATTTAAAAAACATTTCAAAGGGATACATCCACCTATATTGCACAGAACCACCAAGCTCTGCTTCGTATGGCTGGTGGATAGGTAGGTGCTCCATCACATCAAAGAAAGAAGGTGGGAAGATTTTTTCCAAATTACACAAAATCATGACAATGTTCTCCTTGAGAAGTTGGACGCGGGTTTGATCCAATGATCTACTGCTTATGTCACGAAAAAAGGCTCCAATCCCTACAAAAATATCACTAATTAATATACATAAGTTCCAATAATAGAAACACTTTAAACGATTAGATATATATATTTTAATTTATACCTGATAATGCTTGGTGCACGTTACGGGGCAGAAGTTCTGCAAAGACAAACGGAAGCAACCGTTCCATAAATACATGGCAGTCGTGACTTTTCATTCCCGAAAACTTTCCACCATTGCTGTCTGCACAACTGGCTAAATCTGCTACATAGCCATCTGGAAATTTAACCTCATTCTTGACCCATTGTAGTAAAGATTCTTCCGCTTTTGAAGTCAACCTCCAAATAGGAAATGGAGCTCTCCCTCGATCATCAACATGCAAATCTTTCCGAGCACAAAATCTTGCGATATCCAATCTTGACTTAACTGTGTCTTTTGATCTGTCTTTAACATTCATAACAGTATACATGATGTTATCGAAAACATTTTTCTCGATATGCATCACATCAAGATTGTGTCTTAGACTGAGATCGGTCCAGTACGGTAGCTCCCAAAATATGCTTTCTTTATGCCAATTATGCCAGTCCCCATAGCCGTCCGGTTTTTTTGTATGTCCATTTCCACCACAATCAGATGTTTTAGGTGGTTCGACATGACGTATACGCTCATATAACACTTGTTCACCAGTCAATGATTGAGATGGGTAGTCGTTCTTTGCGTCATTTCCCTTCAGAAAATTTACTTTATTCTTCCGCAGCGGATGATTGATGGGCAAAAACCTTCTGTGATAGTCAAACCAACATGTCTTCCTACCAGCTGGCAATTGGAAAGCATTTGTCTCATCCATACAAATAGGACACGATAGTCTTCCATGAGTCGTCCATCCCGACAACATACCATATGCCGGAAAATCGCTTATTGTCCACAGCAAAACAGCTTTAAGGTTGAAAGTTTGATCTAATGACACATCATACGCCTCAATTCTGTTATTCCATAAATCCTTTAACTCGTCGATCAGTGGTTAGAGGAAGACATCACGACTGGCTCGTGGATGATTTGGTCCCGAATTCAAAACCGTAAGAAACAAATACTCACTTTTCATGCACATATCCGGGGGTAAGTTGTAGGGTGTCATGATCACAGGCCACAAAGAATGGTTTTTTGACATACCAAAAGGATTAAAACCGTCTGTACATAATCCAAGATAAACATTTCGCGTTTCCATTGCAAAACTCGGATGCGTTTGATTGAAATTCTTCCACTCTGCCGCATCAGATGGATGACACATTACTCCGTCTTCTGATACATGCTCAGCATGCCATCTCATCGATGATGCAGTCTTATCTGATTGGTACATACTCTTCAATCTGTCAGTGATAGGTAAATACCACATACGACTCAACGGTATTTTTGTTCGTCCCTCACAAGCCTTATATCTTGGTTTTCCACAAGACCTACAATGCTCCAAATCCTCATCTTCTTTCCACAAGAGCATACAATTATCTACACATACATCAAATGTATGGTACGGCAATCCTAGATTTCGCATCAATGTTTCTGTCTCGTAGTATGAACCGGTTGCCTGATTACCCTCTGGTAAATACTCCGTAAATAATTCGGCCCATGAATCCATGCATGTTTCAGCCAAATTATGGTCTGCCTTAATGTTCATGAACCGAGAAGCTAATGATAACTTCGAATGACCATCATGACAACCATCATAAAGTGGCGTATTTGCAGCATCTAACATGGCGTAGAACCGTTTTGCCTCATGGGTAGGTTCTTCATGAACATTATCATTTCCACTTTGATCATGTTCATGATATTCATTAAATGGCGTAGCACCATGAAATGCATCATTTACCATCCCAGCATATACATTTCCCCCATCATATACATTTCCCCCATCATAATTTACTCGTTGATTACCACAACTAAAATCAGCATTAGCATAATGACTACTCGTGCCTTCCCCAACAACATCATAATCTTCACCATGTTCATACCATACATAATATCCTGGCATAAATCCTCTACTATGCAAATGGTTCGCAACTGTCCTTGCTAGCATTAAAGTGGAATTTTGACATTTAACACAAGGGCAGTAAAGCTTACCTCCACTGCTTAGAGCTATTGACTGGTTACTTGCAAAATTCATGAACTGCTCGACCCCTTCCAAAATTTCACTCGAGAGATTATTTGTACGTGGATCGATTCTATTATACATCCACTCTCTGGATAAATTCCACATTTTTTTTTCTCTTTCTCTGTGTTTTTTTTTCTTTTTTCTGAGTTTTCTTTTTCTCTTTTCTCTATATTTTTTTTTCTTTTTTTTTGGGCTCTGATGCTGAATGATAATGGGGTGCTCGGTCGTTGATTTTATAGGCAAAAATTTTGTCACTACTTTGCGACTACAAAAAAAACAGTCACAAATTTGTTACTCTTTTGCCATCCTTTTACAACCATTTTGTGACTATTATCAGTAATCACACAAGTTAGGTAGCATACCTAACTTTCATATTTTCCACGTTTTCAGCTACTTTTAGTGACTAAACTGCGACTCTTCTGGCACGATCTATACCAGTAGCAAATAAGTCGCAATTTTGGGACTGATTTGCGACTACATTTACTGACTAATAATGGAGTCGCAAAACAGTCTCACTTTGCGACTACATTTAAATAGTCAAATATTAGTCTCCATTTAGTCGCTAATTTAATACTACTTTACGACTGAACAATTCGGTCGTAATTTTGCGACTGAATGGAGACTATATTTTACTAGTCGTTCATTAGTCGCATTTTTGTCCCAAAACAGCCGCAAAATTTTGCGACTGAAAAAACAGTCACAAAAAGTAGTCACTCATCAGCTGTTTTCTTGTAGTGCATTCCCTTGATTGGTGTTTTCTTCTCCCATCCTTAACCTTCTTGATTGACTCTTCAAGTTACAAAACCTTCAAAGATCAATAAAGAAGCCAAGAAAGCAGAATGATTGTTATCAAAGTAAAAATAAATCCCTAGACTCAACTAGAAACTCAAACGTAATGGTTAATTGCCTAAATTCCCCGGCAACGGCGCCAAATTTGATAGATGCATTGTTTAGTGTTCCACTTATCAAATTACATTTTGCACGTGTATGCATTTTCAAGAAAAATGTCTCACTCACGCAAACAACAAGGGGTTTGAAATGAAAGGTTTATGTTAAGGTGAGGAAACCATCTAAAATAAGAATGGCCATTAGGGTTAACATAGAGTGGTAAAATTGAATAAGAAAACCCAAAAGTGTCTTTGAAAACAAGGAACATGCATCTCAAGACCCTAAGCAAGAATTTAAAATCCAATTAAAGTCAAACAAGATAGAATTGGTTTCAAGTTTAGCAAACATCAACAAAACCAAGAGTTTTGAGCGAAGAGATCAAAATCCAAAGAAGAGAGTTTTTAAACAATTTACTTAAGTAATAAAATGCATTATCAAAGGGATCACATTGAATGCTAAGTCAAAAACCTTTACAAGGCGATTTGACCATTGTTCTCATATGTACAATGCAACCTAGAATAATATGCAAGTGTATGAAATGCAACTAAATGAAAAAAATCTTTTTGTGTTTTCGAATTTTTTAAAATGTTTAGTATTTTTGTGGTTTTATCATGTCCAATGCAATGCATGAGACTTAAATATGCTAAAGTAAAACAAAACAAACTCAAAGTGGCATTAGAAAACTATCATCCCCCCCCCCTCCCCGGACTTACTTCTCACCATCTCGGTGAGAAAAAAAAACAGACAGAAGAATGAAGAAGACATAAACTAAATGCAAGAATGAAAATTTAAAAACGAATAATATTTACAATGATAGGAGGTACCTTGGAGCTTAGAGGTGGTGCGAGTTGAAATTTTGTGGAGGAGGATGTTCGAGTATGAGGCGTCATGGCAAGTGGAACCGTATATCTCGATTGTAACGCGTTTTGAAACACCTTGGTTGAGGCAAGAAGCAACACGACGGAGTCTCGTCTTCGTCCATAAAGCAATATACAAGAGTGTTGGGAACTAGACGACCCGCTAGAGTGTGGGTGAGCAACGTGTAATCGAAATCCATTCTCGGCCACTCTTTAAGAGGAGGGTAGAGTGCTAGGTTCACGCCAATGCCCTCGAAAAGAGGGGTTAGCATTCCTCCAATGTAGATCTTAGGAGAATTCATGGAAGACATTCCTAAACGGATTTGCGAAGTGCGCCTTCAATCATCTTAATGGAGTGTAGAGTTAGAGTGGCCTTCTTTTTCTCACTTGGTTCTTTCTTGAGGGCAATGGGTGTCTTAGCCTTTGACACCACTTCTTCGTTCTCTTTGAAAAGCAAACCTATACCATCTCCATCAAAAGATTCCACACCATTCTCATCGCAATCAACATGGAGAGTTTCTTTTTCAACTTGGGTGGATCCATCATTGGCCTCAGTACTCATCAATTGACCGACTTTTTCTTCACTAGAGATGATACCACATAAGCTTGAAGGGGAGGGGGATATAGGGTTTGAAACATAGTAGTCCACAATGTGGAGTATGGCCTTCATATTGTGAAAGTCCATGCTTGCACCTGTAGTTGCTAAGAAAGGAGTACCAAGGATTAGAGGTAGCTTCCTTGATGGATCCATCTCCATCACCATGAAATCCGTAGGAACAATGCAATCCCCAATCTTTAATGGATAATCCGCTATAACTCTTAAGGGACACTTCGAAGTTGCATCCGCAAAGGTTAATGAGTAAGTATTTTCCTTGAGTTCCTTAACTTTGAGAGCTTTAACCATCTCATAAGAGATTACATTGACGTTTGAACCGGAGTCGCACAAGGTATCTTTTAAATCCAAGTCTCCAAGAGAGCATGGAATGGAGAATGTACCCGAATTTTTCTTCTTTGCGAGGAGCCTGGCTCTTGTGCCCCCCCCCCCCCCCCCAACCACAAGGCTTCATATTTCTTCATAACATCCATTACATTCCCTTGCTTAGCCAAAATATCCTTTATAAATTTCTTTTGAAGTGGGATTTGAGCAAAGTCATCATACTTGGGCAACTTCACTCCAATACCCTCCATATCATTTTTGAACCTCGTGAGGATTCTCTCTTGGAACGGAAGTGGTGGTTGGTATGGCGGAGATTCATAAGTGGGAACCTCATCAATTTTCTTCTTCTTAGGTGCACTTTCTTTGGGCACTTCATCTCTCTTAACAAAGTCTTCAACATAGGAAGCTTCAAGAAGCTTAGCCAACTCCTCTAAGTAGAGCTCATCCTCTTCATACTCTTGCCTTGTCATTTGCCCATGTGAGCTTCCCATTCTTTTTCTTCATCCAAAATCACAACGTTGCAAAAAGACTTGGGGTTAGATTTGGATTTATCCGGTAGAGTACCGCTTGAAACCTTTGAGCTAGAGGCAAATTGAGCTAGTTGTAGGTCAATGGTCTTCACATGTGAAGCCAAGCTTGTGATCTTGGCATCCAACTCTTGGTACATTCCATCAATCATATTGTTGATCTCTAGGAATTTCTTCCCAATGTCTGCATTGCTCTTGATTTGCCCATCCAACACTCTTTGTAGCAAAGACTTGATTTCTTGCTCTTGTGGCGTGGGTTGAAAAGAAGTGCTAGCTTGACCTTGAAAATTTGTAGCAACTTGGTTTGGAAATGTGTATTGTTGCTTATGAACGAACCCTTGTTGTTGTTGTTGTTGAGGGGCAAATCTTTGACCTTATGTTGTGTGATGAACCTTTATTGCTTTGGTGGATAGACTTGGTCTTGAGGGTTCTCCACATTGTGCTTCTATAAGATAAATTTGGGTGTGTCCTATAGTTGGGATTGAAACCCTTTTGATAATATCCTTGACCATCCACATAGCTTATCTCCTCTTGTCCATCTTGGATAGCTTCACAAACCAACTCATCCTTGACCATGCACATAGCTTATCTCCTCTTATCCATCTTGGGTAGCTTCACAATCCAACTCATCGTTTCCATCAAAATCACTAACAAAGTGCACTTGCTTCTTGTTAGCTAAAAGAAGTTTGTCAAGCTCGTCACTCAATTCCTTTATCCTTGGATCATCTCCCTTTGGTTCTCCAACCGTTCGATCATACTCTTTGTTGTAACATTGGTTACTTTGAGCTAAGTTATCCACTAGTTGCTCTTCTTTATCCACCGTCAAACTTGCAAAATCTCCATTGCTAGCGGTATTAAGGGCAATGTGATATTTCTCCTCCTCTATTCCCCGGTGGATCCACTACAAGAAAACAGGTCCATTTGCAAGGAGAATTTGCGACCACAATATGTGGTCGCAAATTTGCGAGGCGTTTGCTAGGAATTTGCGTTTGGAGTCGCAAATTAGTCGCAAATTTGCATGGACAAATTTTGTCGCAATTTCGTCGCAAATATGCTCAAATTTGCGACTAATTTGCGACGAAAAGATAGTTCGTAGCAAACACGTTGCAAATTTGCGAGGCATTTGCGGGGACAGATATTTTCTAAGATTTGCGACTGATTTGCGAGAATATTTAGAAAGTAGGTACCCACGTTTTCAATGATTTCCAACCGCTTTTTGCTACTAAATTTTTGGTCGCAAATGGGTAGCAAATTATTAGCAAATGCCTTGCAAATATTTTTTCCTAGCAAATTAGTAACAAAGGTTGGTCGCAAATGAGTAGCAAAAATGGCTGATCCTCTATAAATAGCAAGCTATGGGGGAGACGAAAATCATATCACAAATATCCCAAATCTACTCACAAAAATATTTTCTTTCGCAAACACACTATAAATCCGATATTTTTTGTGGAGAGGTCGATAATCGGATCATGTCTTGGCATCATGAGATATACATGGTTCGGGCATGGATGTACAACCGGCGAGATCTAGATACCGGTGAAGTGACGAGAGAATTTAGAGATGGTCTTGATCAATTTTTGACCCACGCGACACATCAGTCATTCGCAGGAGAAAACGGTAACAAAATTTTATGTCCTTGTGTTAAGTGCGAGAACATTGATCATCATGATACAAACACTGTTTGGAAGCATTTATATACGAGGGGGTTTTTACCTAATTATTATGTGTGGTTTGCGCACGGAGAAGATTTTGTAGTTAATATTCCGGGTAGTTCAAGTACAAGTTATCATGGCAATCAAGATGGCGCTAGTAGTTTTGATAATAACTATGATCAGCATGCTCATCAGCAAGATTATAATGAATATGGATATGGTAATAGTGATGGGAATAGGTTTCATGACATGGTTACTGATGCATTTCATGAAAGTACTGCCTCGTTTAATGATAATACTTTTGAAGAACCAAACCCGAGTGCTAAAAAGTTTTACGATATGTTAGACGCTGCTATTGAACCCATCTACGAAGGATGTAGAGAAGGGATTTCAAAATTGTCATTAGCATCTAGGATGATGACAATTAAAAGCGAAGATAACATTAGTGAAAATTGCATGGATAAATGGACTGCATTGTTTAACGAGTATTTGCCGGAGGGTAATAACTCGGCAGAGAGTTACTATGAAATACAGAGACTGGTCGCGAGTCTTGGTTTACCATCTGAGATGATTGACATCTGCATTGATAACTGTATGATTTTCTGGAAAGATGATGCTAAGCTGCAGGAATGCCGTTTTTGCGAAAAATCGAGATATAAAGAGACAGGTGGCCGCACGAGGGTGCCGTTCCAGCGTATGTGGTATCTTCCGATAACAGATAGATTGAAGCGATTATACCAATCAGAGCAGACAGCTGGGGTAATGAGGTGGCACGCAGAACACTTTAGTGAGGAAGGGGTGATATCTCCTCCATCAGATGCGAAGGCGTGGAAACACTTTAACACGGTACATTCGGACTTTGCTGAAGAACATAGAAATTTTTATTTGGGTCTTTGCACTGATGGGTTTAGTCCATTTGGTATGTCCGGTCGGCAATACTCGTTGTGGCCAGTCATACTAACGCCTTATAATTTACCTCCGGATATGTGCATGCATCGAGAATTTTTGTTCATGAGCATTCTTGCAGCCTCTGATCCACGAATTAAAGGAGTTGTGGCATGTCGGTGTACGAACGTTCGATTCATCAAACCGCCGGAACTTCACCATGAAGGCTGTGCTTATGTGGACCATAAGCGACTTCCCCGCCTATGGGATGTTATCTGGATGGACAACTCATGGGAAATTATCATGTCCTTACTGTCTGGATCAGACTGATGCGTTTCAATTGATGAATGGATGCAAAACGTGCTGGTTCGATTGTCATCGTCGGTTTCTGCCATTGGGTCATCCGTATAGAAATAACAAAAAGTTGTTCAAGAAAAACAAAACCGTCAAAGTTCCCCCCCCCCAGTTTATCTTTCAGGGGAACAGTTGGAAGCGCAAATAGATTATTGCGGTGCTCAACAAACTGCAGAAGTTGGGGGTAACTGGTACAGTGTCCCCGCTAATATGCCGGGTGGATATGGGCAGTATCATAACTGGCATAAGAAGAGTATATTCTGGGAACTGTCGTACTGGAAGGATCATCTCTTGAGGCATAATTTGGATGTAATGCTCGTCGAGAAGAACTTTTTCGAAAATATCATCCACACGTTGTTGAATGTTCCGGGTAAAACGAAAGACAATTTGAAATCACGTTTGTATCTCCCTGGTATATGCGCAAGGCCTGAGTTGCACATAACAAGCGATGGTAGGGCCCCGATTCCTATATTTCGGCTGTCATCAGACGCGAAGAATAGTTTGTTTAAGTGGGTTAAGGATGATGTCAAGTTTCCAGATGGATATGTGTCAACGTTCTCAAGGTGTGTCGAGCAAGGGCAAAAATTTTCTGGAATGAAGAGCCATGATTGTCATGTATTCATGCAAAAACTACTCCCATTTGCATTGCAGGAGCTTCTACCAAATCACGTCCATGAGGCACTAGCAGGTATTTTTCTTGTATGTATATATATATATATATAAATTTATAGTTTGTTAACGCATACGTGGTACATAATTTCAGGTATCGGGGCATTTTTCAGAGACTTATGTGCTCGAACATTAACTGCGGACGATATCTTGCCGTTGAAATCAGACATCACAGTTATTCTTTGCAACTTGGAGAAGATATTTCCTCCCTCATTTTTTGACGTGATGGAACATCTGGTAGTCCACTTACCGCATGAGTTGGATCTTGGTGGACCAGTCCAATTTCGATGGATGTACCCGTTCGAAAGGTTCTTCAAACATCTAAAGATGAAAGCAAAAAATCTTGCAAAGGTTGAGGGATCTATCGTGGCAGGAAGTTTGACCGAGGAGACATCTAATTTCTCGAGTTACTACTTTAGCCCAATCGTGAAAACAAAGAAAACGGGTCGTAAACGATATGATGATGGTGGGGTTGGGTGAACATATCTGATGAGGGAGTACCCGATGTCTTCTCGGATGTAGGCCGAATGGGTGGTAAAGTAATTGCAACCGAGTGGTGTGATTACAAGCATTGTCACGCAGCTCATACATATATCTTGCTAAACTGTGACTACTTTCAACCGTATGAGAGGTATAGTAAAAACGACTCGTCATTTGATATATATATATATATATACATATACAATTAATTATAATCATCCTTCATTATGTTGTGCACAGGATGCTCAAACAGCAAATATGGGAAGCATTTCCGGAACTTGACGACCAAGAAGTGAGAACATACGTTGACCGTGATTTCGCATGATGGATGAGAGAGAAGGTAAATAACCAAATATATATATGATATATATTAACTACTAATCAAGTAATTGCATTTGGCCATGTAGGTGACCAATAGAAGGACTCGACTAGGAACTTGGCCTCTGTGGGTGCATGAGTTTGTGATGGGACCTATAGCAAATATAAGAACTGCTAAGATGTATTGTACGTGGGGATTTATTTTCCATACATTTGCACATGGACAACGAAAGGCCACTACAAATTATGGTATTCATGTCCCAGGCGATACCAACTTCTATGGTATCTTGAAAGAAATCGTAGAAATCGAGTATGCTGGTATGATGAATCTTAAATGCGTACTATTTCGATGTGATTGGTTTGATCCAACTATTGGGGTTAGCGTAAGATCAAGCAAATTCGGAGTCGTGGATGTCCAGGGACATAGGAGATACACTGCCAAGTTCGAGCCGTTCATTTTAGCATCTCAAGCGGAGCAAGTAGTTTTCATTCCTTACCCTCGGACTCGGATCCGACGTGATCAAAATTGGTTGTCTGTTATTAAAGTTAATCCACGGGGTCGAATTATCGGGGGGTTAGTTGATGTTGATGATGATCTACCGCCCGTTTAACCTGAAAGGACAGAAGAAGTTTCCATCCCCGTCGATTCAAGTAATGATATGACTAGAATTGGCCCGCTTTATAGGGGACTTGAAGTCATATGTGAGGAGTCCGATGGTCAATTGGAGTCCGACGAGTTTGATGAAGGGGACGAAGTTGATGATGACGACGAAAATGGACAAACTTATGTTTCCGATCCTGATGACGATGAGTAGTTTTAGTATCGTGTGTTTTAGTAAGTTTTTGGATGCATGAATTATATGTATCGTGTTTTTTTATTTTTAAATAAAAAAGTCCATTTTGCGACTAAATTGCTACGTTGCCTCGCAAATGAGTCGCAAATTGTAAACTTTTGCGACTCATTTGCGAGGCAACGTAGCAATTTAGTCGCAAAAACAGAACCAAAATAATGCCCTAGACCCTAATTATACCCTAAACCCTAATTAGACCTAACACTAATTATACCCTAAACACAACATATATAAATGTTCATATATTGTTACACATAATTTAGTTTTTTTCTTTTGTCGGGTGTTGATTAATATGTATCGTGTTTTTTTAAAATTTAAAAAGTCCAATTTGCGACTGTGCCTCGCAAATGAGTCGCAAAATTTTAAAATTTGCGACTATTTTGCGAGGCAAAGACGCAAATTAGTCACAAAAATAGATCCTAAATAATACCCTAAACCCTATTTAAACCCTAAACCGTAATTAGACCTAACACTAAGTATACCCTAAACACTAAAGATATAAATGTTCATATATTGTTACAGATATGAAGTTTTTAATTTCTCGAACAAGATAACTACTTTTTTGTTAAACCTTAAGAGATTACGTATGTAACTATATATGCTTCATGCATGATGAATCGATTACTTTACGACCGAGTGTCGAATGAGTTATATAATTGTCCAAAACCATAAATCAAAACCTAATATATATTTATTGTATGTTTATATGTATGACATATGTGTTTAAACCCTAAACCCTAAAACCCTAAACCATATGTTTGATTGTTTAAGTAGCAAATGCCTCGCAAATTTGGCCATTTTTGCGAGGCATTTGCGACGCCACGTAGCAAATGCCTCGCAAAAATGGCCAAGTTTGCGTGGCATTTGCTACGTGGCGTCGCAAATGCCTCGCAAATTATGTTTTCTACAGATAAATATGTTTTCAATTTTGCGAGGCATTTGCCACGTGGCGTCGCAAATGCCTCGCAAAATCTGGCGGTAAATCGAAAAAATTAATATGCATGTTTGCCGCGTGGTAAATTTTTGACCAGATTTGCGAGGCATTTGCCACGTGGCGTCGCAAATGCCTCGCAAATCTGGTCAAAAATTTACTATTGGGTGAAAAATCGGTGCCCATTTGCGACTAATTTGCGACTAAACTGCGACCCTATAAAATTTTATATAAGCAGCCGAGATCTGGTTGCTTTGGCCTCACAAACTCCTCACCACTTCTCTCTCTACACGATTCTCTCTCTAAAATCAAGGTAAAACTCTTTTTTTTTTAATTTAAATTTTTAATATTTGTTTTAGAATGGTTAAGAATATAGATTTAGGTTTGGAATAAATATTAGTTTACGTATGGAATTTTAGATATTTAGGTGGATAATATTAGTTTACGTATGGAATGTTAGTTTTAAGTTAAACATATGGGTTTTTACATTCAAATATATTATTAATCGTTTTTTATTGTCTATATATAGATTATAATTTTTTTTTTTAATTATATTGCAGATGGCTAATAATGAGTATACTGGTTTTCTATCCGCCTCGGGTACACCTGTACCTCGACGTAGCGGTTCTCACTCACGACACAGAGGTCTTCCTACTACATCCACTTCTTATATCCCGGAATATGTTCCGGAGACGCAGCCATTTCAGCATGCTCCACCACCAGATGAGCCGGTCGGGGCTCCAGACTTCCAGCATATGACGCTGGAGCAGCTTCTCGTTAGTCCTGCACGAGGTGTGCTACCGAGATTGGATCCGCATCTGTCGCCTAACACGACATGGTAAATTTTTTTTTTTCCATTTAATTAAAGAATAAACAATTAATTTTTAATATTGTTTAACTATTTTTTTCATATTTTTGTTTTCAGGTTCTCGAAAAATGAAGTTGGAAAGGCTGTTAGGAAGTTGATCGAGCGGGATTTCAAAGCCCCGCACCCGAATTGGAGGAAGGTTCCTCAAGAGACGCGGGATAGATGGTTTCACACTTTTGCGGTAATTTACTTTTTAATGTTATTTTTAATTACTAATTTATTTAATATTTCATATATATTTTTAATTCATACTAATTAAAAAAAAATTCTGTAGCAAAAATACAACTGGGATCCCGAGATCACGACACTAGTCCGGGAACATTTCGACGACAAGGTGATGCATCGCCTTGTCGATCAGGTTGGTCGGTGGAAAAAGAAATAGCAGAATGACCCAGAGCATGCCATGCCGGAGTGGTTCAACCCGGCAGTTTGGGAGGGTCTCATCAACTACTGGCAGTTGGAGACTTCGAAAGACACGAGCAACAAATGCCGGGCCGCCCGTTATACGAAAGTCGACGGTGAGGAGATCTCGAAGCATGTATCGGGCCAGTTGTCTTTTCTGGAACAAGCGCGCCGTATTGTAAGTTGATTTAAATTTATATAGTATTAATTTTAAAACAATTTTAAGTCACAACATTTTATGAATTTATCATTTTTCAGGCACAAGAGAAAGGTGCTCTAGCTACTATGCCCGAGCTCTAGGAGAAGACCCACCGACGGAAGGACGGGTCGTGGGTTGATCGACGGGTGGAGCAGCTTCACGACAATGTGATTGCCCGAGTGGAAGAAATCACATCGCAGCCCTCTCCCGATGGTCAACCAACTCAGGTTACCCCAGTAGACGTAAACCGCATCGCTTCTCAGGTAACAAAATTCTCAAACAAATTTTAAATACTAATTTATTATATATACATTGTTTAATTACTAATTTTTCATCTATTCAATTTTAAATTACAGCTTGCTCCGCGTAACAGAAAGGGGAAGCTTGCTTTCATGGGATCGATTCCGACGGATACTAATGGAGTTCCTTATTGTCCGGTTTCGACGTACGCTTCAGATCCGCTTAAAGATCAGAAGCTAGCGAACGCGGAACAGGAGATCAGATCGCTCAAGGAGGAGCAAAGATCGATGAGGGAGGAGCAGAATGCCTTCAATTTAATGTTTAAGTTGCTTGGGGATATGAATCCCACGATTCGGGAGATGATGAGGAAGAAGAGGGAAGCCGCTACTGCAGGTGCAGGGACATCCCGCGATGTTCCCTCGGATTATGAAGATATCGAATAGCTAGATTTTATTTTATTTCCTTTCTAAAAAAACTCGGTTTGATGTATAATATTAATTAAATTTTTATTTTTTTTATTTACGAAAAATTAAAAAAATTCGATTTTTAATAAATAAATTAAATATGTATTTTTTTTTTTACGAAAAATAAAAAAATTGATTTTTATTAAATTATAATACCTTTTTGCAAGGCATTTACGTCTTAAATAAACAATGCAATGGCCTCGCAAAAAATACTCTGGTCGCAAAATAGCCGCAAAAAAATCCACGCAAACGCCTCGCAAATTGGTTGCAAATTATTTGCACGCAAATGCCTCGCAAACAGAATTCCTCGCAAATTGGTCGCAACTAATCTCCACGCAAAGGCCTCGCAAAATTAGTTCCTCGCAAATGGATCGCAAATAATCTCCCCGCAATTGCCTCGCAAAACAAATTCCTCGCAAATCCCTCGCAAAATATTTGCGACCAATTTGCGACGAATTTTTCTTTTCTCGCAAATTTGCGACGCTTTTGCGGAGATTTTACATTTGCGGCCAGCTAGTTGCGACGATACTAAATTCCTCGCAAATGCGTCGCAATATACCATTTGCGAGGCATTTGCGACCAAAACAGGAGTCGCAAAAACGCCTGTTTTCTTGTAGTGGGAATATTCCCAACAATGCTCCCTTGGACATGTCATGGTGAGGACATGAATGTGTATAGCCCTTCAATCTTTTCCAAGCCTCATACAAAGTCTCGGTTAGTCCTTGTTGAATGCTTGTGATGTCATTTCTTATCTTGGTGGTTCGTTGGTTGGAGAAGAACTTAGCCAAAAACCATCTCTTGCACTCCTCCCACATGGTGATAGAGGATGTGACTACACTCTTCTTCCATTGGGAGGCTTTGTCGCCTAGAGAAAATGGGAAGAGGGTAAGCTTGATTATATCTTCTGAAATCCCGTTCATCTTCACGGTTCCACATAAACGATCGAAGTTATCCAATTCCTCTATTAGATGTTCCATAGGCAATCCAAATAATCGATTATTTTGAACCATGTTGATGAGGCTAGACTTTATCTCCCAATTATTACTGGCGCATGGAGGTGGTCGAATGCCCATCCTAGTCCCATTAGTGAGGGGTTCATCAAACGCACTAATCCTTCTTTCTTCCCTAGGAGGGTGAATTGGAGCTCTAGGTTGGTTCCCTAATCCAACTCCATGTGCTTCTCCTTCTTGGTGGTTTCCACCACCTTGGTTATCATGATTTTCTTCCATGTCTAAATGCCTTAAGTGATCTAACCGCTCTCTTTCCCTTCTTGCTTCTCTTACTTGCCTCTCTAACCAATTGATGTCAGTTGTAGGATCAATATCACTTAGTGTACATTTGCTTCTTGTGATCACACACCTACACAAGAGAAAGAAATACAAGAACAAGAACGATCAAATAGTGAAATATAAAAATACGAACTTAGACTCCAAATTATCCAAATCTTAATGCCTAATTGCAAACTCCCTGGCAACGGCGCCAAAAACTTGATGTAGTAAGAATTTATACTTAGGTCTGAATGCTCAAACTTAAGGATTATACTAAACCCTTAAACTCTAATCAATAAACCACAAGTCCATGGCAATGTCATTGTAATACTTAGAGGTCATTCTTCCACAAGGAGTATGTTTTAGAACAATAGGAATACAAGATACTAGTGAAGCTAAGCCAATTCAAAGTTTATGTTTGGTAAATGATTCTATCAACCTAAACAATGATGTAATAAGCAATGAAAGTAGCTAAACAAGAACAAGAACCCTAAAAGAAAGCATGCATAACCAAACGAAAGTTAAAGAAAGCAATTTAAAAGTAATTTAGAAAAGTCAACAAAAAGTCAACAAAAGCGAGCAAAGATGATCAAGAAAGATAAAGAAATGGACTTTGGATAGGATCATAGACTAGGGATGTTTAAACTATAGTTAATGATGTCAAATCATATAACAAACCATTTTCAAGACATGGATCATATCACTAGACTAGTCCACTTCCATGATACTAATCAATTCTACTAATCCACTCAAAATGACAAATCTTCCGATTCTTATTGATAAAGATAAGAGATCATTAATGCATAATTCCATGTAAGTTTACTAATCACCTTAAACATCAAGTGTCAATTGACTAAGATGTAAAAATCATTATTTAGAGTCTCCTAGATATTTTCACAAACACCTTCCGAGCATGAAAAAACTTTGATCTAGGTTAATTACTTCAATCCTAACTATGGGCTCTCTCTCTAAATCATGGGAAATCATACTAACTGTTGGGGTCAGATTCCACCTCTTGAGTATCAACAGTTAAAAATGGCTAAGTGTGGAGAAACACTAGCAATTGTACCCCGATCCATGAAAGGAGAGTTGGATTGGGTACCCCTAACTTTGAAGGAAGGGAATTGGATCGGGTACCCCGATCCGTGAAGGGAGAGTTGGATCGGGTATCCCGGTCCGTGAAAGGATAGTTGGATCGGGTACCCCGATCCGTGAAAGGAGAGTTGGATCGGGTACCCCGATCCGTGAAAGGATAGTTTAGATCGGGTACCCCGATCCATGAAGGGAGAGTAGGATCGGGTACCCCGATCCATGAAGAGAAGAGTTGGATCGGTTTACCCCGATCCATGAAGAGAAGAGTTGGATCGGTTTACCCCGATCCATGAAGAGAAGAGTTAGATCGGTTTTCCCCGAACCATGAAGAGGAGTTGGATCGGTTTTCCCCTAACCATGAAGAGAAGAGTTGGATCGGGTTCCCCTAACCATGAAGAGAAGATTTGGATCGGGTTCTCCGAACCATGAAGAGAAGAGTTGGATCGGTTTTCCCCTAACCATGAAGAGAAGAGTTGGATTGGGTTCCCCTAACCATGTAGAGAAGAGTTGGATCGGGTTCTCCGAACTATGAAGAGAAGAGTTGGATCGGTTTTCCCCTAACCATGAAGAGAAGAGTTGGATCGGTTTTCCCCGAACCGTGAAGGAAGGAGTTGGATCGGGTGTCCCCTAACCATGGCAGGGGAAGGTTGCGCGAGAACCCCCGAACCATGGGCAATTGGTTCGGGTACTGTGATCTCAATTGAAGATAAGACGGTTCGGGTTCAAAGACAACCGTCGACACCCGAGCCGTGAACCATGGTGTCACCCGAGCCATGAACCATGGTGTTACCCGAGCCGTGAACCATGGCGTCACTCGAGCCGTGAGCCATGGTGTCACATGGGCCATGAACCATGGCGTCACTCGAACTGTGAACCATGGTGTCACCGGAGTCGTGAACCATGGTGTCACCCGAGCCATGGTTCAATGATAAGAGATTTGGGCCGAGGGTACGAGCCCACAAAAGAGATGACAAGGTTAAAGCCCATGAATGAAAGTCCATGGTGGTAGCCGACTTTGCTAAAGGGAAATCCCTATGAATTAGAAAATCTTCCTTATCTCTTTAGGCATTAACTTAGCCGACTGAAACTTATATATATACTGATGTAAACCCTCTGAAAAGGGGGGTCCGCAATTTACCTAGCAGAACTCTGTACCTTTGCTCTCATACAAAAATCTTTCTAAGCAGCTTAATAAAAGACCAACTTCGGATCTCTGTTAGTGTTTTTGGTGGTTTTTACTCAGAAGTTTTTCGGATCTCTCTAAAAGACTCGACAAATTCGATTGGCGTGGATTTATACTCCCACACTAATATAAACCTAAGCATCACTAACCATACTACTCACCAATGATCATGAAAACAACAAAAGCATAAGTATAGAAAGACATACTGAAAAGATTAAGAAATGAGATTAAGAAAACTTCACTAATTAAACATAATTAAGCATAAAAGATGGAGGCTTTATCCTCAAAAACTATATATATATGCATATTAAAGTGTACTCGGGAGAAACCAGGTCAAATACGGGTTTGTGTAGAAAATGTCATTCTGAACGGTCTGGGAGATCAACCAGTCTAACCACCTGGGTCAATCAGATTGACATTTTCCAAGCCAAAATGTTCCATGTGTCAGTCTGATCGACCACTTGATCGATCCAGGAAACAGGCTGGTCGATCCAGGCAACATTTGATATATCTGGTCATGTGTTCATCTGATCAACCCAACTGATCGATCCAGGTAACAGGCTGGTTCGATCCAGCAAACATTTAATCCAATTGGCCCTGTGTTCATCTGATCGATCCAGGTAACTGGCTGGGTCGTTCAGGATGACACTGTCCCATTTCTTGTGTTTCTTCATTCTTTTTGATGTTCATCCAACACCACTTGGTTCCACTCACTCCTAGGCATCCATTGTACCTGAAATAAACCCAAAAAGCTATGCATATGCAAATAATGGAACCTAGGACTCTAAGACACAATATATGCTATATGGAACCTAAAATGAGGAAAATGATGCAAAATGCAAGTCTAATGACTACAAAAGTTAAGGAAAATGTACTCTAAGCATGCTAAAATATGAATGCAACAATTCTCTTTCCATGTTTCTTGCAATTTCAAATTCAAGTACATTGGGCCCGGAAGCTTGGGAGTTATGGAAACCTCCATGAAGGCCGGAACTTGAGTCCGGAGATCTGAGAGGCACGAGATCCTCTGGGGAGGCTGGAGCCTGAGTTCGGGGATCTGAGGGCATGAGAACTCTAATAAAGGTTGGAATCTGAGTTCAGAGACCTGTGGGAACGAGATCCCTGAAGGCCTTTGCCTGAGCCCGGAGACCTGGGAGGGCTCGAGATCCTCCTCGGAGATCGCGATGACCTGAGTCCGGAGACCTGGCGAGAAGCATGAGAACTCACACGGAGGTCTCGATGACCTGGCATCGAGCCAATCCGCTATTATAGGTTTGCCAGCCATTTGTTGCTTGTCGTAAGTTCTCTCTTCCTCGATCGGACTAAAGAATACACCGTGACGAGACGAGAAGTAATTTTTGTCCTTCTCGGGGAAGAGATCATATGGATTTATATATTTATAGATATTATAATTTTATCTTTGTGGGCCAGTGGGCTCTTAGGCCTCTTTCTTTTAGATATTTTTCTCGTAAAATATATAATAACATATATTATTATTTTTTATTTTTTAATTATGTATTAAATAAGAGAGTATCGCTTTGTTCTGTTGTTTGGCTTTTGCGAGTTTGGGCCGCGATCTCTCTCTCTCTTCATTAAATGCCCGAGCGGCGTGGCAATGTGGCTTCCCCGTCTCTGGTTTCATGTGGTGGAGGTTTCATCATTACGGTTTCCTCGCTTCTTGCGTAGACTCACGAGATGACTAACACGTGGATGGTGGATATGGTCTCTTCCTCTTTATGCTTCCGTTCGGTGATGCCGCTTCATTTTCTCCTTCTAATTATATGAATATCAGATAATTCCTCCTTCTTTCTCCATCCGTAATCATTTCTCTGTACTCTTCAATAGATTTCTGCTTTTGTTTCTTCATCTTCTTATTTCTCAGATCATCGTCCCTTCTTCGAAGTTTTTTTTGTCTTCCTTCCTTTTGTTTCCGCAACGATGTCTTCAAGGGGCCTTTAGCGCTCAACCCTTGTCGAGAGGGTCTCGCCGGTTTATGTTGGTTCGCCGCATGAGTCGGGGAAAACCTAATCCCGTCTTCCTACCGACTCAACTAATCCTTCCTCCGGGTAGGGATAACTTTCTCTTTCTTCTTCACAGCGGCCCGGCTAGGCTTCCTACCGACTGGGCTCCAGCAGGTAATCTGTCTTGAATCCTGATGACTTCTTTTTGGATATACATTCGCCCTCCTCTTATTTTTCTTATGCGTATTGATGCATAGATAATTTCAAGTTTGAATTCAAAACAAACCCAAGATGCAACTACTACTAAGCTTTAAACTCTAAGCAGTAAACCACAAGTGCATGTCAATGTCATTGTAATACTTAGAGGTCATTCTTCTACAAGGAGCATGTTTTAGAACAGTAGGAATACAAGAAACTAGTGAAGCTAAGCCAATTCAAGGTTTATGTTTTGTAAACAATTCTAACAACCTAAGTAATGATGCAATAAGCAACAAAAGTGAGTAAATAAGAACAAGACCCATAAAAGAAAGCATGCATAAACAAACTAAACTTAAAGAAAGCACTTTAAAAGCATTTTACAAAAATCAACAAAAAGTCAATAAAAAGAAAGACAAATTCGATATGATCAAAGAGATAAAGGCATGAACTTTGGGTAGAGATCATAGACTAGGGGTGTTCAACCTATGACTAATGATGCTAAATCATAGGATAAACCATTTCCATGAAATGAATCCTAACAAGTAGATTAGTTCACTTTCGCAAATACTAATTCATTCTACTAATCACCCAAAATGACAATCTTTTGATTCCTATTAAAGTAGATTAGAGATCATTAATGTATAAGTCCATATAAATATACTAATCACCTTAAACATCAAGTGTTAATTGGCTAAGATGTGAAAAGCATGTTTAAAGTTCTCCTATATATTTTTACAAACACCTTTCGGGCATGAAAAGACAATGATCTAAGAATTGATTAATTACTTCAATCCTAACAATGCGTTCTCTCTAAACATGGGAAATCATACTAATCTAGACCTAAGCATCACTAATCATACATCAAACATCATAATCTACTCTACCCATAATCCACTAGAGAAACTACTTACTCATAATCATGAAAAAAACAAAAGGATAAAAAAAGAAAGACATAATGAAAGATTAAAGATTAAGAGAAAACTTCACTAATTATGCATAAAGATGGAGACTTTATCCTTGAACATACAAAGATCCAAAGGTTTCTTCTTTTGACCAAAAGATAAAGAAAATCAGAAAAAGCTTAGGGTTTTAATGTTTCTAAAACTATATATAGAAGAAAATAAATGTACATGGTCAACCCGGGACAAACCGGGTTAAAACCCGAAAAGTAGCTGCAATCGACCCATGCCATCAACTGGCTGGGTTATGTGCATCGGTGGGGTGGACTTCAGTGCATCCGGATGTTCCATGGTGCTGCTCCGATCGAGTGCTCCCATCGACCGGACGAGGTGCTTCGATCGATCCAGCGTTCGGCAGCCTCTTCGGATGTAGCGTCCCATCGACTGGCCCCATCAACCGGTTGAGGTAGGCTGGTCGATCGAGCACACGGAAGAAGGTCCTTGGCTCTCCTTCATTCTTTTCGGTTTTCCTCCTTCTCCAATTGTTTCTTCTTGCTCCTAGGCCTCCATTAAACCTGAAAGTGGCTAGATATGCAATACAAATGCAAGATATAAAACCTAGGACTCACTACAGGAAATGTGGGTATTAATAGCAGTACAGTATAGCGTTTTTAATGTTTATGCTATTGTTGAGTTATGGGAAATTTTATATAGCATTTTCCAAAAGGCAAACGCTATGATAGGATGGGCGCAAAAACATTTCGTACTGGCGCTTAGTTTTTGGTTTTATGATAGCATAGATGACACTGAGAACGTAATCGTAGGTGTAACCGGGAAACTGGAAAAATGGCTCCAAAATTTTACTAAGTAACAAAAGAAAAAGAAAATATAGAAATAGAAAAAAAATTGAAGTGGAGATTAGGTAAAGAGAAAACTCGATTTGAAACTTTTTGGCTATCTCTTTCTCTCTTCTTTCTCTCTGAAACTCAATCGGAAACCCTCACACTCGATCCCAATTTGTTTCTCTCTTCTTTCACTCTCGATCCCTCTCACTCTCAATCCCTCTCAGTCTCAATCCCTCTGGATCTCGATCGTCAGTTTCAGTCTCGATCTACATAGCCCTCTTAATCATCACATGCATCAATCCGAATCAAATTGGTGAGGTCGAAATTGACACAGAAGGTAAAATATATGTTTGGGTGTTCGTTGTTTGCAATGATTTAGTGTTTATTTCATGTTGGGTTTGATCCGTTTCGATTATTTTGCCCTTTTGCAGGAAGATTTCAGTTAAGTTTCAATAGTATAAGGTAATTGAAATTGGTAGTGTTCTACTTTTAATTTGGGTTTTCGATTGATGTTTCTCTGAGTTTAATCAATTTTTTTCCTGATGGTATTGTGTATTTGTGTAGCTGATAACTATTTGATTGTTATTTGCAGTTGGATTTCCCACAATACAAGAACTACAAGGTATTTACGGCTATGTAGCTGTTTCGATTTACATACGTTTACTTTTAACTGAGTTGTGTTGTAATGATTCTGATACTTCATGTCGTTTTCTGTTTGCAGAATCTTGTTTCCTAGTCTTGAAGCTTCTTGTTCTTTCCTACCTTGTTGTTTATTTGTGTAAGCTATTATTTCTATCTTTTTGTTCTTCGTTTTGTTTCTGATGTGGTTTTATGTGACTGACTATGCTAGTTATGTGAGTGTCTGATCATTAAACTTGTTATCACAAATGTATGTATAATTGGTGGTGGACCTTGGGTCGTATTGGTGTAATATGGACAAGGCATGGGTTTGGCTTCCAAGGTATGCATCTGTCTGTTATTTTCATTGATGGTTTCATTATTAATTTGATTCTGAAATTTGTAATTTTATTAACTTAGGACTAGCCTTGAGTATGATATAGGAGCAAAGAATTTTGTCTCTGGAGCATCAACTAGTTTGGGTAATCCTAATGAGATGTTATGTCCCTGCGTCGATTGCCGCAATGTTTGCGATCAGCTGATAGAGACCGTATTGGATCATCTAGTGATTAGGGGTATGGATCAGAAGTACAAGAGGAATCCATGTTGGAGTAAGCAAGGGGACAGGAGGGACAGAATATCTGGTGATGTTCCAACTTCAGAGGAAGAGGCTTATGACTTGATTAGGACAGCTTTTTGAGTCTGGAGGTAGTGATGAATGGCCACCGGACCATAATGGAGGTGAATCTGAGGAGGGTGAGACTCCATAAGAATCTAAGTTTAGGGAGAAGTTAAAGGATGCTGAAACTCCACTTTACTCAACGTGTCACAAGTACAACAAGGTTTCTGCAATAACGGTCATTTACCGCATCAAAGTGAAGAGTAGGATGTTAGAGAACTACTTTGATTAGCTATTGACGACAGTTAAAGACATGTTACCAGAAGATAATGTGCTTCCAAAGTCCACTGATGAGATGAAATTTTTTTTGAAGATTTTTGGGTTTGGTTACGATGTCATTCACGCATGCAAGAACGACTGTATACTTTATCGGAAGCAGTATGATCAGATGGAAAGCTGCCCAAGATGTAGTGCTTCAAGATGGGAAATGGATAAACACAGTGGTGAGGAAAAGAAGGGGATTCCAGCAAAAGGTCCTTAGGTATTTTCCAATCAAGGACAGATTCAAAAGGATGTTTAGATCAAAAAGGATGGCTGAGGATTTGCGTTGGCATTTCAATAATGGTAGTGAAGTTTGTACAATGCGACATCCGGTGGACTCTATTACCTGGGCACATGTGAATAATAAATGGCCAGAGTTTGCTGCTGAACCGAGAAACCTTCGACTCGGTCTTTCTACATATGGAATGAACCCATTTTCTATTCAGAACACCAAGTATAGTACATGGCCAGTCTTTTTAGTGAACTACAACATGCCTCCAACTACGTGTATGAAGGCTGAGAATATCATGTTGACTATGTTGATCACTGGTCCAACTGCACCAAGCAACAACATCGATGTTTATTTAGCACCGCTGATAGAGGATTTAAGGGATTTTTGGAATGAAGGTATGGAGGTTTATGACTCATTTCTGAAAGAGAAGTTTACACTTAGAGCTTTGTTGTTGTGGAGTATCATTGACTATCCAGGCTTAGGGACATTGTCTGGATGTAAAATTAAGGGGAAACAAGCCTGTAATATTTGTGGAAAGGATACACCTAGTAGATGGTTGAAGTTTAGTAGAAAGTATGTGTATTTGGGTAATAGAAAGCAACTCAGGACTGGACATCCGTACAAGGGCAAAAAAAGATGGTTTGACAACACTGTTGAGGACGGGACTGCAAATAGAATTCAAACTGGTGCAGAGATTTATGAGTTACTTAAAGATTTCAGGAATAATTTTGGAAGAACTTTGGATAAGAAAATTAAAAGAAAAAGATCTAACTTGTGTGGAGATGAGGTTGTTTCAGAGAAAGAGTACGAAGAAGACAATGATCAATGGAGGTGGAAGAAATGGTCCATATTCTTCGATTTACCTTACTGGAAAGTTAGTAGTGCTTTAATAATATAGAAAATATTATGTTTAGGCTGAAAGTCTTATTTATTATGTGTTAGGATTTTCCGGTGCGTCACAACATTGATGTCATGCATGTGGAAAAGAACGTGTATGACGCTATATTGTCCACTCTAATGCAAACTGCTAAATCCAAAGATGGCGTAAAGGCAAGAAAAAACTTGGAAGATATGGGAATATGAAGACACTTTCATACAAAATTACGGGGGAAGAGAACATACTTGCCTCCAGTGGCTTATTGGATTCAAAGGAAGAGAAAAGGAGATTTCGCATGAGGTTATCTAAGGTAAGAGGCCCTGATGGATATTGTGCGAATATCGCGAATTGTGTATCAGTGAATCCTCCTGGTATTGGTAGTCTGAAGTCGCATGATCATCATGTCCTAATGCAAAATCTGTTTCCTGTGGCTTTGAGAGGCTTGCGGCCTAAAGGGCCAAGGATTGCTGTGACTCGAGTATGCAACTTTTTCAACAGATTATGCCAGCGTGCCATTGACCCAGAGAAGCTAATATCATCGGAGTCTAAGATTGTGGAGGCAATGTGCCAACTGGAGCGGTTCTTTCCTCCATCACTCTTCGATATCATGTTCCACCTTCCTCTACATCTAGCAAGGGATGCACGTTTGGGTGGACCAGTACACTTTCGTTGGATGTATCCATTTGAGAGGTACTGCTTTCTTTTATTCAGTCTCTATTAGTTGTGTTGTAATACAACTTGATTATTAACATTATATGTTCATTGATTGAGTTGTGGAGAGATGCTTTCTGCAGTCTTGGAAAAAAAATTTCCCGAAGAGCTTGTTGGGTCGAGACAAAACATGGATGGGGAATTTTTTCCAACGATCGTGATCGTTCACTGTGTATCAGCGACCTTTACAATCTTTTGGTTTCCAAGTCAAAACCCACAATGATTTCTCTGCCTTCACATGTACAAAACACAGCTTCGCAATTAAAATATATTATCACTATTTCTTTTTCTTTTTTTTTACCAAAACACAATTTCTCGCCATATCGCATTTTTGATGGAAAAATGCGGAGACGATTTTTTAATGGGAAAACGCGGATATCGTTTTTGGCCGAAAAAATCAAAACAACGTTTTCAGCGAAAACATAGAATTCCAATTAAAGAAAAAATGCGGAATCTCGTTTTCAGGCAATACATTTAAAATGTCAAAAACGTAGAATCGATCGGGCAACATCTCGTAGACCACCTAAAAAAAATATTTATTATTTGAGCCATATCCTGATATAAGAAGTCCAATCGGAGCAATACTTGAGATGGCAATCCATAAAAAATATTGATATTGAGATCTGCTAAAACAAAGTGATTACTAAAGGGAATTACTGGATAACTTAGTAAATTGAGATAACTGCTATAGGTGGTCCAATACTAAATAAAGGAGTATTCAATACTCCATCTGTTTCAAAATATAAGATGTTTCCGCTAAAAGCGCGAAGTTTTAAAAAATTAGTTTTCTTCTAAAAAGTATCATTTGGTATATAAAATAAAAACAATTCAACTAATTATGAAAAAGATTGCAGAATACTATTGGCCACACAATATCCAATAAAGTTAAACGTTGCATAGATATGTGAAACATCTTATATTTTGAAACAAAAAAAAACATCCAAAACATCTTATATTATGAAACGAAGGGAGTTGGTATCAGAGCGTTAACGGTTCTAGGACAGTCTAGCATAAATGGGTAGTGGGTTGATCCATCCTTCCAATGCCAAGGTCTCGCGGTAAGGTTTTTGTTAAGTTTTTAGTCTGTGATCTAAGTTAGTGTCACAACTAACTTATGACTCGGATTATGTAGATGGCAAAAAGTACTCGAACTGGAAGGGGACAGGCTGGTGAAACTGGGGAAAACTCAACGAATGATGCTGCCAGGAATGTGGCTGAGCAAGCGAATGTTGAGAATGAAGTGGAGGAGCAGCTGATGCGGCTGCTGTGAATGCATCAAATATTGGGAATGTTGTGAATGTTGCTGCAGCTCCAGTTGGATTGGAGGCAATATTGGTAATGTTGGCTCAAGTGTTGGAAAGGTTGCCAGGTGTTGCACCTGCACCGGCAGTGCCACCGCAGGTTGTACCACCACATGGAGTGGAGGAACCTGCTGCTGTAGAAGTGAATCTAGTGGTTAGGATTCCATTGTATCTTAAGGTGATGGATCATATGATGAAGCTAGGAACAAAGTACTTTACGGGTGGACCTAATTCGATTGAGGCGGATGAGTGGAGGACAAGGCTGGAAAGGAACTTCGAATCCATTTTTTGCCCGAATGAGTACAAGAAGGATATTGCAGTTCACTATCTGGAAAGTGATGCGCATATCTGGTGGAGAGGTGTGGAAGGGTAGTTGGATAACCTGTACTGTTCTTGGGAAACATTCAGTGCGCTGTTCAGGACTTATTATTTTCCACCAGATGCGTATGATAGGCTTGAGGGAGCTTTCTTAGATCTGCATCAAGGTACTAAGATGGTAAGGGAATATGAAGCCGAGTTCAACCAGTTGGAGAAGTATGCTGGCGTGAATTTGAAGATGAATTGATATAAGTTCATCGATTCATGCGTGGATTAAGACTTGAGCTGAAGAATGGTTGATGTATTCGCAACTATGCCACAGTTGCTGAACTGGTGGAGAAGGCATCGATTTGGAAAGCTGGTTATGCAGAGGAAAATGTGCTTAACGGTGGAGCATCGCAAACTGTGACTCGACCGCAAGGTCAGAATATGGGTGGGCTGAACAATAAAAAGTAGGATAAGAACGTCTCCATGGGCAAGTCATCTGCTGGACGCAGTGTGTGTTCGACTTGCGGAAAGATGCATGTCGGCGAGAGTAGAGCTGCATCTGGTGCTTGTCATCGCTGTGGTAGCTTGACACAAAAATTTTGTGACTGCCCAGAAGAGGATCAAAGGGCAAAGAATGTGGGAAAAGATGGAGTAGCAAGGGTGTGCTACAACTGCAATGAACCTGGATATTTCAAAGAGGGACTGTCCGGAGTTGGGGATTGTGCAGCAAGTGACTGGTCAGCTGAAGCGGGGAAATGATGGACTGTCACCGCCAGCTAAGAGGAAAGCGATAATGCCAAGGCTGTACAATGCTATTATGGAGGAGACTACGGATCCTAGTACTTCCCGTCCGATCACTGGTAAGTCCTATCACTTACCTTTAAATTCGTAAATTGCTTGTTGCATATTTCTGATAGGCTCTTAGCATTCTAGGACGAATGTGTAGGGACCTTGAATATGGGTGGTGTGGCAACCCATGTTCTGTTTGACTCCGAAGCAAGCCACTGCTTTGTGAGTCCAAACATGATTGGAAAGGGTGGGTTCTGTAAAGAACCCGAAGAGCAATTCGGTCTAGTGAGAATGGCTGGTGGTCAAGTCATGTTTTCACTAAGAGTGGTCAAGAACATCTCGGTTTGGATTGGAGATGTGGATATGCCAACAGATTTGATAATCTGCCAAGTTAAGTCCTATGATGTTATCTTGGGAATGGACTGGCTTGGAAAGTTTAAGGCTCACCTAGACTGTCATCGAGGAAGGGTGCGGTTTGAGAGAGGTGATGGAAAGTTTATGGAGTATCAGGGGGTCAGACCGACTTCAAGGAGTTTAATTATCTCGGCAATTCAAGCAGAATGGTTGACCGAGAAAGGATGTGAAGCTTATTTGGCTATGATCACAACTGCGGATGTTGGGCCAAATGCAGAGTTTAAGGACATTCTGGTAGTGCATGAGTTTGAGGATGTGTTCTAGACGTTATCAGGGTTGCCTCCAGCTCGTTCAGATCCATTCACGATTGAATTTGAGCCTGGTACAACTCCAATTTCTAAGGCACCTTACCGGATAGCACCGGCAGAGATGGCCGAGTTAAAGAAGCAGTTGACTGAGCTAATGGATAAGGGATTCGTGAGACCAAGCAATTCACCGTGGGGGTGTACCGCTGTTTATAAAGAAGAAAGATGGGAGTTTTAGACTTTGCATCGACTATCGTGGGCTGAACAGAGTGATTGTGAAGAACAAGTACCCTCTCCCAAGGATAGACGAGTTGTTGGACCAACTCAGAGGTGCTACTTGGTTTTCAAAGATTGATTTAGCTTCGGGCTATCATCAAATTCTGATAGAGGAGTCGGATGTTCAGAAAATGATTTTTTAGACAAGGTATGGGCATTATGAGTTTGTTGTCATGCCCTTTGGGCTGACTAATGCACCTGCTGCTTTCATGAAGCTCATGAATGGCGTATTCAGGGACTACTTGGATGAGTTCGTGATCATCTTCATAGATGATATTCTGGTTTACTCGAAGAACCCGGAAGAACACAAGGTTCATTTGAGGACAGTCTTGGGTAAACTGAGGGAACATAAACTGTTTGCTAAACTCAGTAAGTGTAGCTTCTGGCAAAGGGAAATTGGAATCTTGGGTCATGTGGTCTCGGATAAGGCAGTGTCCGTTGACCCAGAAAAGATTAAGGCAATCACGGATTGGCCTAGAACTGAGAATGCAACCAAGATAAGGAGCTTTCTGGGATTAGCTGGGTATTACCGTCGGTTTGTTAAGGCTTTTGCGAGCATGGCGCAGCCTATGACCCGTCTGACTACAAAAGATGTTCGGTTCATGTAGACAGTGGACTGTGAAGAAATTTTCTCTAAGCTAAAGGAAATGCTTACGAGTACTCTAGTGTTGGCTTTACCGGACCCGAATGAACCATATGTGGTTTATACTGATGCATCTAGAAGGGGACTCGGATGTGTTCTGATGCAGCAAAGTAAGGTGATTGCTTATGCATCGAGACAGTTAAGGAAACATGAAGGGAATTATTCGACACATGATTTGGAAATGGCAGCCGTGGTCTTTGCTTTAAAGATTTGGCGATCTTACCTTTATGGTGGGAAAGTTCAAGTTTTCACTGATCACAAGAGTTTGAAGTATATCTTCACTCAGCCAGAACTGAATCTAAGGCAAAGAAGATGGATGGAAATGGTTGCGGATTATGACATGGATATTGCTTACCACCCGGGAAAGGCAAATCTGGTAGCAGATGCACTACGCCGAAGGAGAGCTAGAGTATCTTCTGAGAAAGAAGTTGAGGGAATGGTTAGTGTGTGTTCCAAATGTTAAGGAATTGCGGGAAGAAATCCTTAAGGAAGCACATCAGTCCAGATTTTTGGTTCATCCAAGGATGACTAAGATGTATCGAGACTTAAAGCGGTACTACCATTGGGTTGGAATAAAACAGGATGTGACTAAGTGGGTAGCCGGTTGTTTGACCTGTCAGATGGTTAAGGCAAAAAACCAAGTGCTGAGTGGGCTGTTGCAAACGTTACCCATGCATGAATGAAAATGGGACATGATCACAATGGACTTTGTGATGGGACTCCAATATCATCGAACAAGAGAGATGCAGCTTGGGTTATAGTGGACATATTGACTAAGTTTGTGCACTTCTTACCGATGAAAAAGATGATGGAGTAGCCAAACTGGTGGAGCTTTACATAGATCAGATCATGAAACTTCATAGAGTTCCGGTTAGTATAGTTTCAGATCGTGATCCACGTTTTGCATCACAGTTTTGGAAGGAGTTTTAGAAGACTTTGGGGACTAAGGTCCAAAGGAGTACTGCCTATCATCCGGAAACAGATGAGCAATCAGAGAGGACAATCTGGACCTTAGAAGACGTGTTGAGAGCATGTGTTCTGGATTGGGGTGGCAATTGGGAAAGCTACTTACCTTTGGCAGAATTGGCTTATAACAACAGTTATCAAGCAAGCATCGGGATGTCTCCATATGAAGTGTTGTATGGTAAACCTTGTAGAACACCGCTGTGTTGGACACAAGTGGGAAAGCGAAGTGTAATGGGACCGGATATAGTGGAGCAAACCACTGAGAAAACCCGTTCCCTAAAGATTAAGTTAAAGGAAGCTTTCAAGAGCCTATTGATTTCGCTTAAAGATTTTGTATTTCCTCTACTTTTTTTTTATAGTTATTTTATTTTTTTATATCAAGTATCAAGACAATTTCTCCTTTCAAAGCAAAGGAAAGTACCTAGCAAAAAAGAGTTATGCGAATAAGCGGAGAAAAGAATTAAAATTCAGTGTGGGTGACATGGTTTACTTGAAGGCAGTCACTTGCAAGGGAAAAAGTCGGACTTCTTTGAATGCGAAGTTAAGCCCAAGGTACATGGGACCGTACCGGATTCTAGAAAGAGTTGGGGCAGTAGCTTACAAGCTAGATCTGCCATCTATTATGGACTCATTTCACAATGTGTTCCATGTGTCCTTGTTGCGGAAATGCATTACAGATCGGAAAAAAGTCATTTCCTAACCACCTCTAGATTTGCAAGAAGATTTGGCCGTCGAAGGTAGACCTGTTCAGATCATTGGTCGAAAGGAGAACATGGAACGAAGAAAACGGATTAAGAAAATCCAAGTCATTTGGGATTGTGACGGTGAAGAAGAGATAACTTGGGAAGTGGAATCAAGGATGAAAGCAGATTTTCCTAAGTGGTTTGAAAAGATTAAGGAAGATCATAACGTCGGGATGGATTCAAGGACAAATCCAAGATAAGTGGGGGAGAGTTATAACGCTCGCGTTCGGAAAAACTGACCAAACAATGATTGATCGATCATTGGGTTAAGTTGGATCGAATAAGTTTGGTAAGTTGGTTGTTGGGAATTCGAATGTGTAAAGGGTTGAAGTGATCGAGCTGATTGAGTGTAACCCGAGCTGGATCTGAACTATTTGGGCGGTTTTGCTCGAGGAAAAGGAAAAAAGCAAGTTAAACTGAGCTGGACAGTTATTCTGAGTTAAAAATCAGACTTAGTGGATTTTTTGGAGTCAGCTGGGTTAATTTCGGACATGACGGTTACTTGATGGGACTGTCGATCCAGGCTGGCTTTTCTCAGAAATTCGCTTAAGACAAAAATATAGCCAAAAATATTCTAAGGCATTTTGGCGGAAAAATTATCTGAAAAGGTGAAAATAATCCGAATTATTTTCTAAGTATTTTGGCGGGAATAGTTGCAAGGCCAAACACGCGGATTTGCCTTAGAAAAATAAGCGGGAACAGTTTTGTGGGTTAAAATCTGCGCCCAAGGGTTAAAATATGCAGAAACGGTTATTCTGCTTAAAAAAACACACAGTGGGAGGTTGAAAGCGGTTTTGGGGCAGTTATCAGATTAAACTCGGGTTTAATCTCAATTTTGTCCCATTCTGAACGGTTTCTAGAAAGAAAAATGCAGAGAAAAGACTTAGAAAGTTTCAGAGAGAAATTTCAAAGAAAACTCGAGAGAAAGGGAGAAAACTCTAGTGTGGGTAACAGCGATCAAGTCTGTGGGTAACGGCGATCGAGTCTGGGTGGAATCTAGGTGATTGGAGACTAAGTGTTAGGCGGATCATCGCGACAAGAGGTGTCAGAACTGAACCGGATCAAGCCAAAAACCAACTCCGATTGGCTAAGGTGAGTGCGTGACCGTGGTTACTGTTCTAGGATCATTTGATTGCTAGATTTCTCCTATTCATTGATTGCTTGGGTGATTCTGACTGTTTTGCTTGTCATGTTCATATAATCTGCATTTCTGTCTTGATGTGCTGATCGTTTGATCGAGAGTCTGATCGGGTTAACACGCTTGGGAGTCGACTGTTCTCGCCAAGGCTTACCAGGATCATGTAGAGACTGCTCGATATTCGGACCAGGCATGCTTGATGAGAATTCCGTTGATGATAAGTAATATTGACTATTTGAAATTGATAGTATGATTGCGGTTCTGTTCTGTGGCCTAGTGAGACAGGATGACCACATCACTAAGCAATTATGTTGCTTATGCCTCCTTTATGGATGCATGTAATGAGTCTGGCCGTAAAAGTGGCTGATCGCGAGAAAAAAGCAGGAAGGAATGGATGGTTGGATTGGGTAGATAAGTTCATTTCAATGTAAAAGCTTATTAGCAAATTGGTCATTGTATTTGAAACCTCCTTATTCAATCTAAGTTAAAGTTTATGCATAGAAATTGACTTGTCTAACTGTTTAAAAATGCAAAAATGGTTAAGTAAAACGGACTGAAAATTTGGCTAAGTGTCTGGTTCGTAATGTGACTTAACCGTGGGTTGAAACCTCGGGTTGGGTTATCACAGATCTCCTTATTGGACTTCTGACTATTGATTGATCTCCTTATTGGACTTATTAATTGAGTTGCCCAATAGCTCCATCTCAAATATAATAGACATATTCCACATGGTGTATATCAATATATGTTCTAAAATACGGCCGTAAATCCACCGTATAGACGCTATACAGGGAATGATTGATTGTACTGTTTTTATGCTATATAGTGAAGGACTATAGAGCCGACTATATGACGTTTATACGCCCGTTGGCGTATAAACGTTATGCGTAAAAAATAATATTTTCACAAAATTGACACTTGAACTACTCTCTGTCATTTTCTTTTAATCTCTACTACTCTAGATGATCAACTAGTATGAATTATCATTAGTGCAGACGAAATAAATAGTTTTTAAAATTTGTAATTAGTTAGATGAATTTTATTCGTTTGCCTTAATTTGGGCGTCATTTATATTTTTCACGTGTCGGCATCGTCCACATATGCAAGATTACTCTCGCTCCAAATAAACAATAGTTTTTGTTTCTAATTTATCCCCAATTATTATGAATTAAGCCTTAGGTTTTGAAAAACAATCATAAACTCAGTTTAAGACATTGAGACTTGAGACATAAACTGAGTTTAATGATTGTTTTTCAAAACCTAAATATTAATTCGTAGTAATATAAATTTATTGGGGATAAATTAGAAACAGAAATTATTGTTTAATTCGGCTGAAGTTTCAGCTTTTGCTGTTCAAACCAAGCCTAGATTCAAACTTGAGGAGCATTTTCGTGACAATACCACAGTTAATTGTTATTTGTTGCAGGATGAAACTTCACTCTTGATCATCTTGTTTTTCATCTTGCTTTTAATTGATATTCTCTTTGTCTTTGCATGCAGGTGGCTTTCAAAACAAAGATTTACCACCCAAACATCAACGCAAAAGGAGCGATTGACTATGATATCTTGAGGGAAAAATGGTCTCCTGCTTTAACCATGTCCCAGGTTTGGAATTTTCTTCAGATTTAACAAAGTTTTGTCGAAAAAAATACTTCAGCCAAACATGTGTGTCAATTTGCGCGCTGATGACTGACCCAATCCTAGATGATCCTTTTCTGCCGGAGGTAGCCCATATTTACAAGACTGACAAATCCAGGTTCGAGTCAACTGCGCGAAGCTGGACGGAGAAGTATGCCATGGGATCAGAGTGAGGTGGTGGAGGCAAAGAAAGGAGCTGTCTAACCTGTGTGTTCTTTAGTGTCTTTTCTATGTTTGCTTTATTATCTTCTGAAGACTGGTTTGCTATAAGTGTTTCATTTTGAACTCGCGGATCAATTCGGTTATTGGTTATTTTGAGCGAATGCGCAGTATCTGCTTGTACTCTGCATCTGAGAGCAGATGATGGGCGGACTCTGCATTTAGGCTGCATCTGTGTGTTCTTAGTGTCTTTTCTATGTTTGCTTTATTATCTTCTGAAGACTGGTTTGCTATAAGTGTTTCATTTTGAACTCGCGGATCAATTCGGTTATTGGTTATTTTGAGCGAAGGCGCAGTATCTGCTTGTACTCTGCATCTAGAGCAGATGATGGGCGGACTCTGCATTTAAACTGCATCTTCTCAACATTGATACTACATGCTACCAGTCGGACCCATCATTTATTAGTTTCTTCTTCCTCTGCTGATAGAGCGTCCAGCAAAATGGGCCCCATAAAAGAATACGCAGAATAAAAATAGAGGTCTGTTCTTCTTCTTCTGTCTTAGGCAGAGTAAAAGCAAAGTAAATATTAACATTATTTAATCAGCAGATTATAAATAGAGAAAGAGCAGAGAAAGCGCAGTATATTAGTTTTCTCGTACTCTGCTGCGGTGAAGTTTGAAATATTATACTATAACTTTTCTACTAATTCAATAAATTTATTGGGTTGCTGCTAAAAACTTATTTATAAAAGTAGTTCTACGTCGAATCAAAAGTAATTGGCGCAACCCGATCTTGCCATTGATGGCTGCAGAGTATGGCCGTATACGAGTGCATGATGTGATGTGAGTTGATATTGCTTTGACTCTTAACATTTTTAATGGAACCGTGAAAAGTAAGTTTTATTTTTACTATATATTCACAATCGTAAATGTTTTTGAGACAATAAAAATACTAGTGGTTTTTGGGAAGTTTAATATAATGTTAGGATAAATGCAGAGACAAAGCAGTACTACGCGTAGAGAATTATCTAAAATATTATTTCGGAATAACGGTAATTATACATTATTGTTTGTTTTACCAATTAAATGCAGAGTAAGTAAATGCATGACACTGGGCATTCTAACAAACGGTTGTTAATGTTATGGTACATTCAGCTATGATCTGCTTAAAAGGCGCAGTATCTGCTTGTACTCTGCATCTAAAAGCAGATGATGGGCGGACTCTGCATTTAGGCTGCATCTACATCGCTTACACTGCGCATAAACTGCATCTTCTCAACTTGTTTTCATCCACAAAGGTCTAACAAAACAAAATAAAGTATACATAAATTACTGAACTATTATAACAAGACATACAAAAGTGTTACTCCGAGTCTCAAAAGATCGAGTGCAATAACATTAAACAACACAGTTGACGAGGTTTATTCTAGGTGGTATTGGTACGATGAATAGGGTCATCAATGTATGCATCTTCAACCATTGAGAAACCACCGGTCTTAACAACCCTTAGTTGCTGGATTGCTTCTTCAACGGCAGGAATTGCTGGATTTCTGAGGAGTTCAGAGAATGGGTAGAGAGCCGAGACACGTATCTCACCTGCAATGCCAAAGAGTCACCTACTCATATATGTTGCAATAGTTCTCTATGGTTGAATGAAGTACAAACACTACTTCCAAAATAGTCCATATTCCAATTTCGTAGTACGCAAAATATGACCTTCCCAGTTGGCTGAAGTCGCCAGAAGTACCCAAATTCATCAGCAAATGTTCCCTTCGCAATACAGTTGATATTTTCGCCGCTGCAGCTCACAAAGATGAATTTATAGTACTTCGTTCTCAAAAGACATCCTAAACTATAAACATAATTAACTTACCTGAAATTCCTCAATGTGAAGTGTAGAACTTTGTGACCAGGGACAACGTAAACGTCATCTGTGAAGCCTTGATAAATTTCTAATTTCTTGACTTTCACAATAGCACCAAGCAAATCAACTGTGTTATATAGCAACATGAATATAGATTAAGAAATCTGACGTGAAATGGAAAATCAAACAACTAATATTCCATCAATACTTACCAACACTAATCTTCTTATGCAATGAGCCGTTTAGAACTCTGCGAAATGGAGATAACGACACCATATGATTACCACACCATCCGAATTATTTTCTAAGTATTTTGGCGGGAACAGTTGCAAGGCCAAACACGCGGATTTGCCGTAGAAAAATAAGCGGGAATAGTTTTGTGGGTTAAAATCTGCGCATAAGGGTTAAAATATGCAGAAACGGTTATTCTGCTTTAAAAAACACACAGTGGGAGGTTGAAAGCAGTTTTGGGGCGGTTATCAGATTAAACTCGGGTTTAATCTCAATTTCGTCCCATTCTGAACGGTTTCTAGAAAGAAAAACGCAGAGAAAAGACTTAGAAAGTTTCAGAGAGAAATTTCAAAGAAAACTCGAGAGAAAGGGAGAAAACTCTAGTGTGGGTAACGGCGACCAAGTCTGTGGGTAATGGCGATCGAGTTTGGATGGAATCTAGGTGATTGGAGACTAAGTGTTAGGCGGATCATCGCGACAAGAGGTGTCAGAACTGAACCGGATCAAGCCAAAAACAACCTCCGATTGGCTAAGGTGAGTGTGTGACCGTGGTTACTGTTCTAGGATCATTTGATTGCTAGATTTCTCATATTCATTGATTGCTTGGGTGATTCTGACTGTTTTGCTTGTCATGTTCATATAATCTGCATTTATGTCTTGATGTGCTGATCGTTTGATCGAGAGTCTGATCGGGTTAACACGCTTGGGAGTCGACTATTCTCGCCAAGGCTTACCAGGATCATGTAGAGACTGCTCGATATTCGGACCAGGCATGCTTGATGAGAATTCCGTTCATGATAAGTAATATTGACTATTTGAAATTGATTGTATGATTGCGGTTCTGTTCTGTGGCCTAGTGAGACGGGATGACCACATCACTAAGCAATTCTGTTGCTTATGCCTCCTTTATGGATGCATGTAATGAGTCTGGCCGTGAAAGTGGCTGATCGCGAGAAAAAGGCAGGAAGGAATGGATGGTTGGATCGGGTAGATAAGTTCATTTCAATGTAATAGCTTATTAGCAAATTGGTCATTGTATTTGAAACCTCCTTATTCAATCTAAGTTAAAGTTTATGCATAGAAATTGACTTGTCTAACTGTTTAAAAATGCAAAAATGGTTAAGTAAACCGGACTGAAAATTTGGCTAAGTGTCTGGTTCGTAATGTGGCTTAACCGTATGTTGAAACCTCGGGTTGGGTTATCACAGATCTCCTTATTGGACTTCTGACTATTGATTGATCTCCTTATTGGACTTATTAATTAAGTTGCCCAATAGCTCCATCTCAAATATAATAGACATATTCCACATGGTGTATATCAATATATGTTCTAAAATACGGCCGTAAATCCACCGTATAGACGCTATACAGGGAATGATTGATTGTACTATTTTTATGCTATATAGTGAAGGACTATAGAGCCGACTATATGACGTTTATACGCCCGTTGGCGTATAAACATTATGCGTAAAAAATAATATTTTCACAAAATTGACAGTTGAACTACTCTCTGCCATTTTCTTTTAATCTCTACTACTCTAGATGATCAACTAGTATGAATTATCATTAGTGCAGACGAAATAAATAGTTTTTAAAATTTGTAATTAGTTAGATGAATTTTATTCGTTTGCCTTAATTTGGGCGTCATTTATATTTTTCACGTGTCGGCATCGTCCACATATGCAAGATTACTCTCGCTCCAAATAAACAATAGTTTTTGTTTCTAATTTATCCCCAATTATTACGAATTAAGCCTTAGGTTTTGAAAAACAATCATAAACTCAGTTTAAGACATTGAAACTTGAGACATAAACTGAGTTTAATGATTTTTTTTTCAAAACCTAAATATTGATTCGTAGTAATATAAATTTATTGGGGATAAATTAGAAACAGAAACTATTGTTTAATTCGGCTGAAGTTTCAGCTTTTGCTGTTCAAACCAAGCCTAGATTCAAACCTGAGGAGCATTTTCGTGACAATACCACGGTCTGCAAATATTGCAATCGGACCGGGCATTCATCCGAGAGCTGTTTTGCCATTCTCGGTTATCCAGAATGGTGGGGTAACCACCAAATGTCTCGGCTTCCACAAGGCAGATGGCATCGATGATGAGCTTTAACCAGTTTGCAAAATTTGACACAGCAACCAGTGTTAATGATGTGATTTCTGATGTGCCTGCATCAACAGAGAAGGTGAATCGTGTTGTGACAGATCGGGACAGAGATTCCGTCAATGGCTTGAATGATGAGCAATGGCAGACGGTACTTCATCTTCTCAATGATGGCCGTAGCGGTGCAACCGAAATGTTAATGGGTATGATTTCTAAACCCTCTTGGATTCTTGATACTGGTGCTTCGCACCACATGACCGGCAAGACTGAATCTTTGTCAGATCTTCATGAGATGCCTATGGTACTTGTTATTTTGGCTGATGGAACGAAATTGAAATCGGTTAAAGAAGGGACAGTTCATCTTCGTTCACATTTGGTTATACGCTCAGTTTTTTATGCCGAAGAGATGCGATCTACTGATAACTTCATTGTGTTCCAGGGCCGCACTTTGAGGATGGTGACTAGAGTGGGTAAAAGGGAAAATGGAACTTTTTACTTTCGTAGTCTAGAAACAATAGCAGCGGTTAGAACCAGCAGTGACGATTACAATCTCTGGCATAATCGTATGGGACATCCTTCCACCAAAGTTGTTATTTTACTTCGAGGTGTTGTTGTTTCTGAAATTCCGAATAAGGCTTGCGATACATGTTTTCGCGCCAAACAATCAAGAGATTCTTTTGTTTTGATTGATAATAAGAGTACCAAGGTTTTTGATTTAATCCATTGCAACGTATGAGGCCATATTGAACGCCTTCCTTCTCTGGCGCACAATATTTTTTAACCATTGTCGATGATTACTCTCGTAGTGTATGGATTCATTTCATGATTGAAAAGAAAGAAACATAAACACATTTGATGAACTTCGTAGCCACTGTTGAACGTCATTTTCACTTTGGTTAAAACAATAAAAAGTGTCAACGGATCGGAGCTCACGAATTAATTTAAATCAATGGATATACATCACGAAACCTCCTGCATTGGTAAACCAAATAAGAATGGACGAGCCGAGAGAAAGCATCGACATATACTAAACGTCACTCGTGCGCTTCATTTTCAAGCTAGCTTACCCATTGAATTTTGGGATGAGTGCATCCTCACAGCATGCTATCTAATTAATCGAACACCATCTTCAGTTTTGAATGGGAAGACGCTTTATCAACTCATCCACGACATTGCACCTCCGTATATCCATATTAGAGTTTTTGGTTCATTGTGGTATGCACATGATCAACACCAACATGGAGACAAATTTTCGTCTAAATCTCGTCGTTTGCATCTTTGTCGGTTATCCTCATGGTCAAAAAGTTGGAGATTATTTGATTTGGAGAAAAGATAATTTTTTTATCTCAAGGGATGTTTTTTATGAAACAGAGTTCCATAATACTCTTCTTCACTTCCATAGACATCTGAAGAAAAATTACAGGAAGAAACACTTTGGGCACCACATTCAAATGCATTTGGGCTTCTGGAAGTCTTTGGCCCATTAGAAACACAAACAAGACCCACTTTAACGCCACTTGTATTAGCCCATTAGGAGGATCTGATGGATGGGACAATGCATCTCCGACGATGATTACCTCTGAAATTCATGAGCCTCGTCTTCAACCTCCACCAGTTCATGACTCGTTGCCATTTTCATCAAATTCAACTCCTCCACCCGCCGAGCAACATGAATTATTGGGTCGAGGACAAAGAAAAAAAATTCATGCAGCAGTTACGCTGAAATAATTTATTACCAATACAGTAAGCACTTGTGAATATTCTATTGAATCTTATACCAGTTGTGATTGGTTCTCCACTAAGTACAATGATTTTCAAGCTGCTATTCTTGCTACTACGGAACCGACATATTATCACCAAGCAGTCCAAGATGAGAATTGGATAGACGCTATGGGAGCAGAAATCACAGGACAAGAATTAAACCGTACATGGTCGATTGTTACTTTACCTCCTGATAAAAAGGCCCTTGGATGCAAGTGGGTCTACACACTAAAATTCAGAGTATATGGTACAATCGAATGGCATAAGGCTCAACTCGTTGGCTTAGGAAATCACCAAAAATAAGGGGTTGATTTTGGTGAGACGTTTGCTCCGGTAGTAAAGATGGTACAACTCGATTATTTCTATGTGTTGCAGCAGGACGAAGTTATGAGGTCCATCAAATGGACGTTCATAACACATTCTTACATGGCGATTTAGAAGAGGAAGTATATATAAAATTGCCTCCTGTTTTTCACGCCACGGATAAAAATCAGGTGTGTCTTCTTTACAAATCTCTATACGGTTTAAAGCAAGCATCCATGTATTGGTTTGCTAAGTTGTCTCAAGCTCTCCTCTCATACGGTTTCGAATCATCACTCTCCGATTACTCGTTGTTTACACTTGGTAATGAAGAGACATAATTAAGGGTTCTTTTTTATGTTGACTACTTGATTATTGCTGGAAATTCACCCGAAGTTATTGCTAAATTCAAGGCTACCTCTCCGATTTTTTTCATATGAAAGATCTGAGTTTTCTCAAAG
This sequence comes from Pseudoturritis turrita, assembly GCA_900406555.1. Taxonomy (NCBI): domain Eukaryota; kingdom Viridiplantae; phylum Streptophyta; class Magnoliopsida; order Brassicales; family Brassicaceae; genus Pseudoturritis; species Pseudoturritis turrita. Next base: position 80,621 of record OVBL01000521.1, read on the forward strand.
ATTTTTTAGGCATCGAGGTGGCCAGAAATCATGACGAATTCTACTTGTGTCAACACAATTACCCATTATACATCATCGCTGATACTGGTTTATGTTGATCGTGGGATTTTTCTTATGAGTTCCAAGTTGGAAAGGAAAGAAAAGTGGTTCGGAGATTCTCGGTCTATTGAAATGAGTTTAGGTATTTTACAGAGAATGAGATCGGTGATCTTTACACGGTTATGATAAATAAAAGAAATGAAGAAAGCCTGGGAAGAAGAACCAAGCTCGGTTGTTGATGATACTAGGTCGGTGCCGTGTTTGCCGAGCTAGTCTTTGATCGAAGGAAGAGATCGGGGAATGACTTAATCTTACGTATTTTCTGGTCGGACCGAGATTCACTTTTCCTAGTTAGAGACTTAAAACACTGACGTCTTTATGTCCCGTGCTCTAATCCTCTTTTTTCTAATGTCCCATCAACCATGGTAAATGTTGATCCGATAACTATAGTTAGGTATAAACTATAGCTACCAGCCCAAACCCTCATCTGATTAGGCCCTTCTTTCCTTTATGGGATTTTTGCTCAACTAGGCCGGAATGGGGTTAGTGAATTGGGCTTAATAATCTGCTGGGCGAAACCTATGCCCAACAGTAGCCCCCCCCCCCCCCCCCGCCCCCCCCCCCGGAAGTGTCGAATCGCAGATGGGCTGGATTCGATATCGTCTTGGGCCCTGAATTGCAGTTTATTGGCCTAACTCGTTCTATCTTCTGATTGGTTTAGATGGTGCGGTGCGTTGATCACGAGGCACGATGCTTCACCTCCCGTCCTTGAGTCTATCTATTCCTTCCTTACTCATTTCTTCATTTCTCTCCGGTTTTCTGAAGGTAGATTTCTTCTCTCTCTTTGTTTTTATTTTTGTTTTCTTGTTGCCCCGACGCCGTTACGCCGTGTTTCTTGAGTATTCTGGTGGGTACTCCGGTCACATTCATGAGTTTCCCGGTTATGATTTCTTCGGCTTCGTCTTCCGGTGCTTCGCGTAGATCGGGTCCCTCGCCTTCGTGTTCTGACACGTCTTCTTTCCCCCGATTAGAGATTCATGCTCTGAAAGCTTTCGGAGATCTGGCCGAGGTGAATTCGTCCCGGACTTCGATCGAGGTTCCTCAGCTGGATGATCGCGAACCTTCCGATGCTTCTTCTCCGTGCTCTGAAGATCACTCGATAATGGGTCGAAGGATCCGAATACGAAAGCAGATGAAGGGAGCGCGGATCATTCCTACTGATTTGATATTCCTGACGATCTAGGGCTCAACACAGGACCCAGTATGGGTCGTAACATCGTTTTGTCTCGATTTGATAATTATCCCACGAGATCGACGTGGAAGTACTTGGGTAGGATGGTGGAGGATCGCGGCCTGAGCAAAGTCGTCGCATTTCTCATCCTACCCCGGACCAGCGTCCTTGGACCCTGCCAGATGGCTATCTATGTCTCTATGAATCCTTCTTCACCTTATCCGGGCTTTGGTTTCCTCTACCGAAGCTCCTGACCGACTACTGCTTTTATCGAGATATCTCTGTCTCCCAGCTGACTCACGCCGCTGTCCGTAACATCGTATTGGTCCTCACCCTTGCTGTCAAGGCTGGCTCCGACATCAATCGTCGGTATTTTGAGGAGATGTCGCAGATCAAGAGGGATCTGAACTTATCAGGGCATTTTTACATATCTATGCGGTCTGAGTATAACCTTTGACACTCCGAGCAAGGTGTATGATTGGGAGACCTACTATTTCTTTGTCAAGATTGACGAGAAGTCAGTGTGCATTCCTTCTGCCATATACCGGGTCGGATGGAATTCTCGCGTGGGTAGGGCGGTGCTTTCTTTCGTGCTTATTTTGGTTGCACCTCCGGACTGACTTCTGATTCTTTTATCTCTGTTTGAGCGCCTCACCGTTTTGCCAAGCCTCAACTGTCGGGTTTCGACTATTTGATCGGGAAACTTCAGAGAAAAGGTCGTCAGTGGTGGCCGGATCTTCTTGACGAAAGGATCCAAAAGAGCCTCGCAAGAATTAGATCTGGTCGGTTTTTTGCTTTTGCCTGTCTATTCGTCAATTTCTTTTTGACTTGGTTTTTTTTAAGTTGTTTGTATTTTAGCAGGTCGGTTCAATCTTGATCTTCCTCCGCTAAAAAGAGGCATGTTCGTGTTCCGAAGATTAGTAGACCGAGAAAAAGAAGGATACGATGGTTAGACCGACTGTCAGGATTCCTCACTATGCTGCTCAACTATCCCAAGTCGCCGATACTTCTACCGATCCGCTCACCGGGGTGGATTTTGCGCCTCCAGTCATCCCCGATGGTTCCCAGGTTGAGCGCGGGAAGTCCCCTGTTGATGGAGCTCATTCTGGGATGCCCGGCGCGTCTAGGAACGAGGATGGATCAAGGAAGAAGAAATCTGGGAAGAAGTCCGGCAAGTTGTCCGTAAGTTTGTCAGACAATGCTGCGGATCATATTCTCAGGACGTGCCTCCCTCGGCTTGGAAGAATAACGCGGGTGGAAAAAGAATAAGGGAAGAGGCCGGAGCCGACGTTTCCCATCAGAAAAAATCCAGAACGGATGGTGAAGTCATTGCTTCAGAAAACATTGCCGGTGGGTCGGCTGCTGCGGTCGGACAAGATTTCAACTTCGAGTACTCCTACAAAGGCCACGGGGTTTACATCAGGGATGTTCCCGCTGCTTGCGATGATTATCTTGGTATGATCAAGAGCGGAGAAATGCACAACCTTCCTCGCCCCTGAGCGCTTATTGAGTCCAAGGCGTATCGGAACTGGGCACATTCGCTTGCCTCGGTATTCTTCTTTCACCCGTTTTTAATTTTCTTCATGTTTTCCCCGTGTTTCTGTAATAAATCCTTTGATTTTAGGTGGTCGGCGCGACGAACTATCTCACAGCCGAGTATGATCGTAAATTGAGGAAGGCTACCGTTATCTGTCAAGAGGAAAAGGTGAAATCGAAGAACCTTGCTGAAGAGTGCGCGGCACTGAAGGAGTAGCTAGCCTGTTCCGAGGAGAATCTGGCGATTGTCTCTGGTGAAAAGGCATCTCTTCAAACAGAGATGGACACCTAGATGGCGAGACTTAGACAATCACGATCGGATTGGGTCCGACAAGAGCGCAAACATGGGACGGAGAGTTTGACTGCTAAGTTCTCATGCCGGTTTAACAAGCTTTTTGTCATATTAAGGATTTGGAATAGACTAATGACGTTGGTCTCTGGATTAGTCAGATCGAGGGCACCATTGAGTGTCTCAAAGTTCTGGAGAAGAGGGGGCTCACTGTTCCTCCGGAGGAGTACGAGAGGCTCGAGAAGGATTTGGCCAGTTGGAACGACAAGCTTGACGAGCTCGACGTTGTCGAGATGATGGATGCTGACTTCCATCTGTCCCCGCTTATCGACCAAAACCCTTCAAATTCAATGCCCGCGCAGGACGTCCTCGCATCAAACGTTGTTGCTGACGAGTTTGGCTCCAACAGGAGAGAAGTGACTTTTGATAATGCCGAGCGACTCCGGAGTTCTGGCGGGTCGCTACAAGATCCTAGCAAGCTACCCTCCGTGCAGGACCCCGGCGAATCGATCGCGAGAGTTAACAACTGCTCCTGCCGCTATCTCCTTGGCCGCGTGTGTCCCTCTTTTCTTTTGTTTCAATGAAATTTGCGAATATGATCCTCTTGGTCGTTTGTGACCCCTCTTTTTCTTTTTTGATGTAACAACAATATCTTGCTCGGATGGGCATTTTAACTTATGTTTTTCCAGTGCCTTTTATCCTTAAATACTTTCGCTTTAAGAATTATCAGGCTTTTTGTCATAGTTTTAGTTTTGCGACTAAGTATGCGAAACTAGTTCGGCTTATATTTCTTAGGCAATGGTTAGAGGTTCGAGCAAGGTTTTAGGGGATTGTTCCGGGCTCATGTTTCATACTCTTTTCTCGGAACTAAGTACGCAGAATTTACTCGGCTTCATTTTACTTAGTCGAGTATTAACAGGAATCTGTGCGAGTTTTGTGCCCAGCTTACCATATGATCCTTGTACGTGACTGAGTGTGCGAGATGGGCTCGGCTAATTTTACTTAGTCATTTTCGAGATCTTTTGCGGGTCTGGTCCCGGCTTTTGGTGTCTTATAGTGGGAGGTTTTTAAATTCTCGGTCTAGAGATGTGGTTTATTTCACCACTGCATTCGTGGGAACGCATTTTTAGATCGGATACCTGGCCAGGGCACCGACGTATTTTAGCTCGGAGCTTTTTACTTGTCCTTATTCTTAATAAAAGAAAATTATTATTATTATAGATGTGCCGTTTTACGGGCTACCTACGTACCCATTTAAATAGGGATCAAGCCATTCCTAGTTCGTTACAGAGACAAGTAGATAAGGTAATTTGAGCTTGTAGGGCATTTTTTTTTTAAGGTCGGCTTGCTGCGCGGTGTTCTGCCCTGATGGTTTTAGTAGTAGTATTTCTTCAGACTCATTACGTTCCATTACCTTGGGACGGCTTCTCCCTTCATCGTCATTAGCATGTAGACTCCTGGTTTTAAGACTTCCATGACTTGGTAGGGTCCTTCCCAGTTTGCCCCGAGCTTTCCAGCATTCCGTTCTTGTGTGTTCCTCAACACCAGGTCAACTTCTTCGAAATGTCTGTTCCGAACTCGTTTGTTGTAGTACCGTGCTGCGATCTGCTGGTAGTTTTTGGATTCAAAGTATTGCTTGCTCTCTTTCTTCCTCGATGTCGTCGAGGTTGTCCCGAAGCATTTTGAGCGGCATTTTTAGTCATCAAGGTGCGGCAGAGGCTTCCTACATTGACATCGGCAGGCGTCATGGCTTCGAGGCCGTAAGTTAAGGGGAACAGCATTCGGCCGGTAGAGCGGCATGGCGTGGTGCGGTGCAACCAGAGCACTCTGTCCAGTTCATCTGCCCACACACCTTTTTTTTGTCGAGCCTCTTCTTCAGCCCTTCGATGATGGATTTGTTTATAGCTTATGCCTGTCCGTTACCCTGCGGATACTGTGGTGTAGACTTGCTTAATCTGATATTCCACTTTGCGCATAACGATCTCGTAGGGCAATCCGTGTCGGGAGATGATGAACTTCCAAATGAACTTTAGTACGTCCTTGGCATGTATCCTAGCATAAGACTCAGCTTTGACCCACTTCGTAAAGTAGTCGGTCACGACCAGGATGCATCTTCTTTGTCGAGAGCTCGGGAGCGGTCCAATGATGTCCATTGCCCAACGCATGAAAGGGTACGGCACCGTCGCTGTTGATAAGGGCTCGGTCGGGGTCAGGATCATTGGATCGTGCCTTTGGCATTTCTTGCAGCGCTTCGTGTACTGAACGCAGTCTTTGATCATTGTTGGCCAGTAGAAACTGAGTTTCTTAATTCTCATTGCGAGAGCCCGTCCTCCATAGTGGTTGCCTCCCGCGCCCTCATGGGTTTCCGCCATCACCTTTTTGATCTCATCCCCGGCGAGGCAGTTAAGCATGGTTCCTGGTGCGCTCCATCTGATGAGGCCGTCCTTGATCGTGGTATAGTGCGCCCTACGGGTTTTTAGATGTCGGGCTTCCCATTTATCACTGGGGACATTTCCGTCCACGATGAAGTTATGAATTTCGTCTCTCCAGTCTGGGGGCATTGGGTGATGTTCTGGTTCGTTGTTGGTTCTGATCAGGTCGGACTCATCAAAATCCTCGTTCTAAAATTCGGCGATGTGGCATACTCATCTTGGCAACTCGATGCTGGGACTTGCTATTATTTCGACGGCTATGATTCGTTGCAAGGCCGGGTCCATGGTAGATGCCAGGGCGGCAAGTGCATCCTTCGCCGTGTTATCTCCGCGAGGAATCTTGGTGATCTTGAATATTTTGAAGTCTTTAGCCAGGCTTTGAACAATTCCTAGGCAAGCCTCCATGCATTCGCCTTTAGCATCATAATCGCCATTGAACTGGTTTGTGACAAGTTGTGAGTCACAGAACGCATGGAGCCTGACCGCACCGATTTCTCTAGTAAGCCTTAGTTCGGTAATTAGGGCCTCGTACTCGGATTTATTGTTGGAGGCTTTAAACTCAAGGCGGAATGACTGTTCCAGGACTTCTCAGGTTGGAGACTCCAGTCAGATGCCTACTGTGGACCCGTGGAGGGAAGAAGTGTCGTCGACATGGAGGATCCATTCCTTTGTGGTTGGATCGACTCTAATGAGTTGTGGGGGGGAGTTCGGTCATAAAATCTGCCAAAAATTGGGATTTAGTACTTGTGCGGTTGCGGTATTCAATGTCATATTCACTTAACTCGACAACCCACATGGCCATTCACCCGGACTAACTGGGACCGTGTAGAATTGTTTGCAAAGGCTGAGTCGTCATGACCGTGATTGAGTGGATTGAAAGTAAGGACGTAATTTTCTCGCGGAGACTACGACGGCAAGAGCAAGTTTTTCCAAGGTCGGGTATCGGGATTCCGCGCCATCCAGAGATTTACTTATGTAAAAGATTGGTTTTTGTTCTCTACGGTATTCCCTTACTAGGACGCCGCTCACTGCTGAAGCCGATATCGAGACGTAAAGAAAAAGCGTCTCTCCTTCTTCCGGTTTTGACAAGATTGGTGGGGTCGTCAAATACTTTTTAGCTGTATGAACGCTCGCTCCTCTCATCCCATACGAGTTTTCGGTTAATGTGGGAGTCGAAACTAGCATAATTGAATTTGGTTAGACTTTTTATGGGATCTGAAACTTCTGAGTAAAAACAATGAAAGAACAAATAGAGATCCAATGATCGTTTTTATTAAGCTGTTCTGTAAAGTTTTTGCAGAGAAAATAACAAGTATTTTTCTAGGTCAAATTGGTGATCCCCTTTTCAAGGGAGATACATGAATATATATACAAGTTTAAGTCGACTAGGGCAACTCTTTAAAAGATAAGGAAGTTCTCCTATTTTTTCGCTCCTTTTCTTTCTTCATGTCTATCGTATCTTAATGGGCCCTTCATCCGTGATCGTCGCTTCGGGTGGCAACGGCCCATGTTCGGCTCGGGTGGCAACGGCCCATGTTCAGCTCGGGTGGCATTCCTCTTTTAAGGCTCTGCGGCTTGGATGACGACAAGCCTCACGGCTCGGGTGGCTTTGCGGCTTGAGTGACTTTGCGGCTCGGGTGGCAACGGTGATGACACCGAGCCATTTCTCTGATACTGACCCATACGTAAGGGGCACCCGAGCAGTTTTTTCTCCATGGCCCCGAACCAATTTTTTTGTGTGACACCCGAGCCGTTTGAGTTTGGCTCGGGTGTTTATGACACTTATTTGACACCGAGCCATTTGAGTTTGGCTCGGGTGTTCATGACACTTAGTTGACACCGAGCAATTTTTGTGTGACACTCGAGTCGTTTGAGTTTGGCTCGGGTGTTCATGACACCTAGTTGACACCGATGTACGCTTCTCCCGATACTTCATGCATTTTTTCATCTGTTAACTTCGGGTGGGTGAAAATGACCCCAACAGTTAGCCTTCCAGCTCAGCAGTTTCATCCTCCGTCGGTGCGTCGCCTTCTCCTTGCGTTCTTGAGGTCAGATTTGTTGAGTTTTGTTGGAGGGGTGGCAATCTTCCATGGGTCCTCGGCGGGTTGAGAGGGGTCGAGAAATTTAGGGCTGTCAGGTTAAGGCGCATGATGCTGCGTCCAATTGGGTTTGTGCCCCTGCTTCTAGATTGGGTCTCCGTCGCCAGAGCTTCCAACTTTTCTGTCATCGTGCTGGTCTTCTTGAGAAGCTTCTCCAACATGTTTTTCATCTCTGCGAACATTGCCGAAGCCTCCCATATGTTTTCTGGTCGGTTCATCTGATCCTCCACGCTGGTGTTCCTGGTGTCAGCAGCATCCTTGCCTCCGTCGTTGGTCATCGTCTTCGAATTGGTTTTACGGTGGTTTCCGGTGTAAGAAAATTTAAAGTCCCCTCATACGGCACCAAATTGTGGGAGCTGAAACTAACATAATTGAATTTGGTTAGACTTTTTAAGAGATCTGAAACTTCTGAGTAAAAACTATGAAAGCACAAACAAAAATCCAAAGATCGTTTTTATTAAGTTGTTTAGTAAAGCTTTTGCGGAGAAAATAACAAGTGTCTTTCTAGGTCAAATTGGCGATCCCCTTTTCAAGGAAGATACATGAATATATATACAAGTCTAAGTCGGGTAGGGCTACTCTTTAAACGATAAGGAAGTTCTCCTATTTTTTCACTCCTTTTCTTTCTTCATTTCTATTGTATCTTCATGGGCACTTCATCCGTGATCGTCGCATCGGGTGGCAACAGCCCATGTTTGGCTCGGGTGGCAAAGTCCCATGTTCGGCTCGGGTGGCAATGGCCCACGTTCAGCTCGGGTGGCATTCCTCCTTCGCGGCTCGGCGGCTTGGATGACAACAAGCCTCACGGCTCCGGTGGCTTTGCGGCTCGAGTGACTTCGCGACTCGGGTGGAAATGGTGATGACATCGAGCCATTTCTCCGACACTGACCCAGGCGTAAGGGGCACCCGAGCCATTTTCTCTCCGTGGCCCCGAACCATTTTTTTGTGTGACACCCGAGTCGTTTGAGTTTGGCTCGGGTGTTCATGACACTTATTTGACACCGAGCAGTTTTCGTGTGACACCCGAACCGTTTGAGTTTGGCTCGGGTGTTCATGACACTTAGTTGGCACCGAGCCATTTTCGTGTGACACCATAGCCGTTTGAGTTTGGCTTGGGTGTTCATGACACTTAGTTGACACCGATGTACGCTTCTCTCGATACTTCAGGTATTTTCTCATCTATTAATTTCGGGTGGGTGAAAATGACCCCAACAGTTAGCATGGAGCAGTTGGTAGAATGGCACACACTTATCGGTTGATCTTGAAATGAAGCGGTTGAGTGTGGCTATCCGCCCCATTAGTCTTTGTACCTCATGCGTATTTTTGGCGATGGGAGTTCCATGATCGCTACCGATCGGCTTTGGGTTTGCTTTGTTTCCTCTTTGAGTAACGATTTACATTAGGAATTCTCCTGACGTTACCGCGAATGTGCACTTTGATGGGTTTAGCTTCATGGTGTATTTGTTTAAGACCTCGAAATAGCTTCTCAAGTGACCGATGTAGTCTTCCGCCCTGAGGGATTTAACAAGCATGTCGTCGATATATACTTCCATAGTTTCGCAATATATTCGGCGAACATCTTGTTGACCAGTCGCTGGTAGGTCGCTCCCGCATTTTTCAGTCCGAAAGGCATGACCTTGTAGCAATAGGTTCCTCGGTCTGTGATGAACGCAGTCTTCTCACGGTCATTAGGGTGCATCATGATCTGATTATAGCCCGAGAAGGCATCCATGAAGGAGAGAAGCTCGTTACCGGTGGTTACTTCGACCAGTCGATCGATATGTGGCAAAGGGAAACTGTCTTTTGGGCAAGCTTTGTTGAGGTCGGTAAAGTCGACACACACGCGCCATTTTCCGTTCTTCTTTTTTTCCACGACCGGATTGGCCAGCCATTCTGGATACTTTACTTCAAATATAGACCTGACTTCGAGCAATTTAGTTACTTCTTCGTTCACCGCCTGGGCTCGCTCTGGGCCAAGTTTTCGCCGCTTCTGCTTGATCGGCTTATAGGTCGGGTCTACATTCAGCTCGTGACATGACCCTTTTGGATAGATCCCTTTCATGTCCTCCATCGTCCAGGCAAACATGGACATGTTTTCTCGGAGGTATTGGACGGGTTCTTTTTTGAATTCATCGCCTAGCTCGGTGCCGATCCCCACATGTCTTTCCGGTTTCTCGTTGTCGAGCCTTGCCATGGTAGTGAGCTCGAGCTTTGGTTTGGCGATTTCTTCTTCTGTCGGGCTACTGATGTGTAGGTTCATTCTTCGCAATCTTCGTTCGGTGATGAAGCAGGTGCGTGCCATTTTTTGGTTACCCCGGATCGTGAAGACCCCAGATTTGGTTGGGAATTTGATACATTGATGGTACGTCGATGGGACTGCTCGTAGAAAAAAAATCCATGGTATTCACATGATCACGTTATAGACGGCAGGCTTGTCAACCACGGCGAATTTTACGAGCTTCTTAATACCTCCAGTGTGCACGGCCAGCTTGATCGTGCCGACAGTCATTGTGCTTTCTCCGTTAAATCCTGTGAGCGGCTTGCAGTTTGCCTTGATTTTATCCTCCCTGATTTCCATATTTTTGAGGGTTTCTTTGAAGATCAGATCGACCAAGCTTCCGGTGTCGATCAATACCTTTGTTACCTCGCAATCTTTTATTTTTAGCTTAATCACGAGTGGATCATTGTGCGGTATTGCAATTCCCTTGGTATCAGCTTCCCCGAAGATTATTGGGATGTCCACTTTGGTGTCTTCTAGGCAGCTACTTCCTACCGCGGCTTCTTTCTCGTATTGTCTGATGGACCGGACTGAGACATCGCCGCTCTAGAATCCTCCCATGACCATGTTGATCCTTCTTCTGGAGGCTGGGGAAGCATTTTGCCCGGACCGGTTTCCTTGGGTATGTTTTGGCGGGTCGGTATTGGCACCGCTTTTGATTTGGTCATCGTCGTCGTGGTGATTGTTTTCGGACCGAAAGTTCATTCGTTCCTGGGCTTCGCCTTTTATCTCCCCCTTCTGATACTTGGCTAACAAAAATTCTTGTAGATTTCGACATTGCGCGGTCGAGTGACCCTCCCTTTTGTGGTAATCACAGTATGTTTTCTGTTCTTCTTTCGGTTCGTCACCCCGATGGTATTTATTCCATGGTTTCTGGGCCGACGATGGCTGCGTGTTGCTCACACTGTATACGATGGCTCTATTTCTTCGATCTTCCTTACGATATTCCTTGTCATAGTGGTGACAGGGCTCATGTTCGTTAAGGGATTTCTCTTTTTCGGTAGAGGGTTTTATGGACGAATGTCGTTTATCCATGACCGCCCTATCCTCTTCTAGCTCGATGAACCGTATGGCTCGATGCATTGCATCCTCCAAAGTTTGGGCCTCGTTAATTTTTAGGTCTTCGCGGAATTTGGACTCGTACCACAGAGCGTTCGTTAGTACCGCTAATGCTTCTGAATCTGCCACGGTTATCCCGGAGATAGTTGCCTTGAATCTGCTCATGAATATCTACAGTGACTCCTTTGGTCCTTGGGTCAGTGTGGGAGTCGAAACTCGCACAACCAAAAAAACTTGTAAAGAGATTTGGGGATTCGACAAACTTCTATGTAAAGAAACCAAGAACAGAGATCCAAAGATGGAGATTTTATTCAAGCTGTTTTGAAAGCTCTTTGTAAAGCAATAAGTGTTTTGCTAGGTCAAATTTCGGATCCCTTCCTCAAAGGGGTTCATGTCTTATTTCTACAAGAACAAGTCGGCTAGGCCTGCTTCCTAAAGATATTTGGAAAACTTCCTTTCTCTGGCTCGGATGTGGGCTTCTTTCTTAGGCTCGTCATCTTGGCCCACCAATCTCTTACGGCTCGTTGCCTTGGACATGTTAAGATATTGGGCTCGTCGTTCCTCTCAATCCCGAGCCAGGTAGTTGGTTTGCCAACACGTTGGCTCGTCACCATTCGTTGGTTTGCCAACATGTTGGCTCATCATTTGTTTCTTCATGCTGCCGAGCCAAGTTTGGCTCGTCGCCATCTCTCCCTGCTTAGCCAAGGTGTTGGCTCGTTACTCTTTTCTCCTTGCTACCGAGCCAAGTGTTGGCTCATCTCCTGTTTCTTCCACTGCCTAGCCAAGTTTGGCTCGTCGCCATCTCTCCCTGCTTAGCCAAGTGTTGGCTCGTCTCCTGCTTCTTCCACTGCCTAGCCAAGTTTGGCTCGTCGCCATCTCTCCCTGCTTAGCCAAGTGTTGGCTCGTCTCCTGCTTCTTCCACTGCCTAGCCGAGTTTGGCTCGTCGCCATCTCTCCCTGCTTAGCCAAGTGTTGGCTCGTCATCATTCCTCCATACTTCCAAGCCAAGTGTTGGCTCGTCATCATTCCTCCTTACTTCCAAGCCAAGTGTTGGCTCGTCGCCTAGCCAATCATTGCTTGCTTCTGTCGCCGAGCCAAGAGTTTGCGCTTGCTTGGCTAGCCTTTTCTCCATACTTAGTCTTATCAGCAGTTGATCTCGATGAGGTGAAAACCGGCCCCAACAGTCAACCCCCAGCTCGGTAGTATTATTAATAATAGTGACGAGGTGAGAAGTCAAGATCGAGATCAACTCTCTTTGGGCTACCGAGCCAGCTTTGTGGTGAAGTTGTCATCCGGGTATTGACAAATGCCGAGCCAAACCAATAGTGTTACCGAGGTGTTTTATTTTCCGAGCCAACACTGGAGTATCTTATCGCCGAACCAACCCCTTGACATGCTGCTTATTCGTCTTCAATTGCATTGCCGAGCCACTTTGGCCTATAATATATTTGTTTTCATTCTGCCGAACCGACACCTTTGTCATGCTGCCGAACAATCCTAATAAGTGATTTGTCTTTGGCTCGGCAGTAATGTTGGCTTGAAGTCTCTGTTCATGATTACAACTTTATTGGGAACCGCAAACATTTTCATATGTTCCCGAGGCCGCGTGACATCACGCGCTGTACTTTCATGCGTCTTTATATTCAGATCTTTGTCTCACTTCTCATAACTCACTTCTCTCCATTTCCGAAAAATCAGGTAGCTCTCTTCTCTCTCCTCTTTTCTCTCCTTTTTTTTTTTAAGTAGTTGGCTAGGTTTTCATCGATTCTTCCGTTCCGCCGCCGCCACTGTTGAATTTTCCGATCCATCTTCAAACGTGGCTCGGCGTCTCCTTACATTTTCCGATCCATCTTCAACCGCGTCCGGCGAGTGTTTGAATTTTCCGATCCATCTTCATCCAGATCGAATTATTCTCCTTCGTCTTCTGTTTCTGAGCCAAAAATCTTCGCTCTTTCTAAGTATCAGCTTTACTCCGAGCCAGAAACATCGATGTCTCATATCACCGAGCTGGAAGATTCTATTGGTTCGGCAACTTCTGCTTCACTGCTGGGTCGCAAGATGGTTTTATCTCCAGAGATTTCCGAGCCAGCCGAGCCTAGTTCTCCGCAGGGTCAACTGCAGGTTGTTGTCGCATCTCTGCTAGACGAAGCATTTGATGCAGAGGCGGATGCCGAAGCAGTTTTGATTCAGAGAGTCCTTGCAGAATTCAAGGCCGAGCCGACGGAATATGTTATTGACGAGGCGGAAAAAATGCGCTTGGAGAGATTGTTTGCGAGCCACCAGGCTAGTACATCGACGAGGCGAAAGCCTAAGAAAAAAGCTCCCAAGAGACGACCCGACCCCCCTGGTTCGTCTTTATGCACTCTTGAGTCTTTGGAGGCATTAAGGCATCGTTTTAATATCTCTGAGGACGTAGATCTGATTGTTCCGGCCTCAATAGACCGAGCTGAATCTCCACCGCCTGGGTATTTCACTCTCTATGAGAGTTTCTTTTACGGTTGTCTACTCTGGTTTCCGATTCCCAGCTTGATCATCCGTTTCCTATACAAACATGGGTTAGCGCCGAGCCAAGTTACGCCTCGTGGGATGCGTCACTTAGTCGGGATTCCGGTTCGGAGCTACGAATGTGATGTGACTGTCCGCATCTCCCATCTTCGGCAGTTCCTTGAGTTTCGAAAGATTAAGAACTCCCGAGCCTACTACATCTCCAATAAGAAGCAAAGAAAAATAATCGAAGGCTTCCGAAGCAAGGATGGCGACTGGGGACACTATTTCTTCTTGTTCCCATTAATGATGCTACGGTAGAAGCCGAAAGCATCCATTACGTCAAGTCGGAGTGGAGAGATATTGGTGGGCGAGCCGTAGACCCTTCAGGAGATTTACTAAGTTTTGCTTTGTAGCGAGCTGACCACCGTTTTCTTCTGTGTTTTTGCAGTTCGGCAGATTCTACCACGCTTCCCGGAAGACACGCCTACGCTTTGGAACACGCTTGCCGCTAGGAAGTGCCATTGGGAAAGACATTTTTCACTAAGAAGAGTCGAAAAAGCGCGAGCTATTTTCACCGGTGTTGAAGTGTCCGACAGCTCAGAGTCTGAATCTTCATTACCAAGTCCTCCGAGGAGAAATATGGGAAAAAGATTGACGATCCGTGATAAACAAGCTCTGAAGGAGAAGGAAGAAAAAGAGGCAGCCAGCCGAGCCAACGAGGTAACTAAAGCAATTGAAGGACCCGCCGAGCCAGTTACCGAGATACCTGGCTAAACTGTGACCGAGACCGAGATCCATCCTTCTACCGAGCCACCAGCTCTTGCCGCCGAAGCTCGAGAAATAGTTTCGGCTTTCGTTTTGGTTGCCAGACCCTCCTCTTCAACACTGTCCCAGCATAGGGAAGGCAAGAAATCTTCTGGCAAACGCCCTGCCTCCGAGGCCGATAGGGAGAGAACCAAAGGGAAGCAGGAAAAAAGAAAATGCCATAAGTCTGTCGACCTGACTTATGACGAGCCGGAGCCTACGTCGTTCAGGCATGAGGGATCCGAGCCAACATGCAACGACGAGGCAGCTTCAGCTACATTCTTCTCGCAGATTCGTTGCTCAGGGGACCGATTGCCTCCCCTTGACATTCTATCTCACAGCGACCTGTACGCCGACATGTCGCTTCGAGGCACTAAGATATTTTTCAGGGACTGTGTGCCTTTTTGTTAGAGTAGTAAAACTAAGTGTTGACCGTTTTCCCTTTGATCAGTTTGTTGCGTCTATCAACAAGATGGTTGCCGCTTTCGAAAAGGATGTGCGGAAGGACAGGCGTCGGATCGAAGATGCTCAAAAAGATGCATCGATCTTAAAGAACAAACTTGCCGAACTGGAGAGTAAGCACACTGCCGAGCTAGCGACTGTTGCAGCTCGGATTGAAGCTCTCGAGAAGGACAAGGCATTCCTTAAGGAAGAGTGGAACAAGGCCGGTGATTTGGCTATGAGGATAGATCGCTCGAAGCAGAAAAAGGCTGCCGAAATTGAATCATTGAAGAGGTAACTCACTGCCGTAAATGCCTTACACGAGGCAAATGTAAAGAAGGCTCAGAACGCAGCGAGGCGGGAGATGTTTGAGAGACTTCAGGGGCGGCTTGCCGAGATTGAGAAGAAAGTTGGCGAGCTGAGAGAGGCGAAAGAGAAGGAGCTCGATCTGGCCCAGGTTGACAGCAACCTTCAGTTGCCCGAAATTCTGCAGAAAGAGGATGCAAATGCCCTCGGCTCCGAGGTGGATAAACTGACAGGCTGGAGAGCTGATCTTGCCGAGGCGGCTGATGAGTTTGAAAAGATAGAGGCCGAGCTGAAGAAAAATCTGACGCTTTCTCCTGTTTCTTCAGATTCCACAGGCACTCTCCTGGGAAACGAGCCAACGGAGAATGTGGCGGCAACGGCCAGAATTGTGGATTTTGCAGGCTCGAATGTTGGCACGCCGGGGATTGCTGACCTTGCCGCTGAGAAGCCTTCTGAGCCAGATCCTCTCGAATGATCTTTTTCTCTGTTTCTTTAACTTGAAAAACTCCTTTATCTCTCCTTCAATTTTGGTATATTTTGGTTTAAGACAAACGCCTGGATGGCTTTATCCACTACTAAGCTGTGTAATGATTGTCGTCTGTCGGCATAACATCCTCTTTGTTTAAGATTATCTGATTTTGCTTAAATAATCTTTTACTTCTGCTCTGATGTGATATTGCGAACCATCCCTGGATTTATCATAAAATGTGGCTAGTCTTTTAAATGTTAGTTTAGGGCTTGCGGTGTTTCGACTTATACTCCTGTTCTTTTGACAACGAAACTTGTTAAAAATCTCATACTAAATTTTTTAGGTTTAGTATCATGTTTCATAGATGTTTATGACCAGTGTACCAAGAGGTGTTTACTGGGTTTCAGAGTTTAGTTTGAGTGTTAAGACTTGCGAGTTTTCGACTTACGGGTCCCTCTCAAAGATAAACTTGTAAGAATATCGTCCGGGATATACCCTTCGGATATTAGATTAGGATATACCCAACCAAAATTTGTATAGCGCGCTTTCATACCCATAAGAGGGTGTTGAGAACCTTTAATCCCGTATAGAGATAATGGTTAAAATCCATAAAGGATGTGGTTGTTCGTCTGTTGTGGCCAGCAACGGATGAGGTGAAGAATATCCATGAAGGATGTAAAGATGTAACTTGTGTAGACTAAGTGACACGAGTTGTGTTAGAAAAACTTGAAGTTATTACCTTTAAAGAATGATGCGAGGTGTGGGAGTATACGTGTATACGTACCCACTCCCCCCTTTTTTGAGGAGGGGGACAACTGAGCCCGTCCGAAGACGAGCTGCCTACGTACCCTTTTCAGGGATCAAGTCGTCCTGTAGTTCATGTGAAGTGATTTAGTGGTAATACCTCTTTAGGTGCATTGCGTTCCAAGATCTTGGTATCGGAACATCAAACATGTTTGAGAGCTCATATACTCCTGGTCGAACTGCCTTGGTGATCTTGTAGGGTCCTTCCCAGTTTGCTCCTAATTTGCCAGCGTTTGTTTCGGCTGTGTTCTGAAAAACTTTGCGGAGAACCAGATCACCTTCTTTGAACTTTCGACTTCTGACGTTAGTGTTGTAATACTTAGCTGCTGCCTGTTGATAATTTTGAATCCGAACCAGTGCCTGATCCCTTCGTTCGTTAACCAGGTCCAACTCATCGAGTAGCATGAGGTGATTCAGTCCTTCCTGCCCAGAAAGAAGTCTGCGGCGGACTCCAGGGAATTGGACCTCGGCTGGGATGACACATCCGGTACCATGGACAAGAGCAAAGGGTGTTTCTCCAGTGGCACGTCGCGGAGTGGTTCGGTGCGACCATAATACTCCTTCGAGTTCATCTGCCCAGCGTCCCTTCTTTGCATCAAGGCGTTTTTTCAATCCATCCAGGATAGTCTTGTTTACTGCTTCTGCTTGTCCATTCCCTTGTGGGTAGCGTGGCGTAGACTTGCTGAGTCGTATCTTCCATTTTTCGCAGAAGGCTTCAAACCTTGTAGAGATAAATTGCGAGCCGTTGTCCGTAACAATTTTGTAGGAAACTCCATGTCGGCATAAGATATTTTTCCAGACGAAATTTTCGACTTGGGCGTCCTTTATGTTGGCGTAAGAATCTGCTTCTACCCATTTTGAGAAGTAATCTGTCAAAACCAGCAAGAACCTCTTTTGTTTGGACCTATGCAGAGGCCCGACGATGTCTATTGACCAGCGCATGAAAGGGTAGGGCGCTGAGATTGATGATAGCAACTCCGTAAGTTGATGAATCATTGGGGCATGTCGTTGGAATTTTTCACACCTGGCGGAGAACTTTTCACAGTCCTTCACCATCGTTGGCCAATAGTAGCCATGACGCTTGATCTTGACCGCCAAGGCTCTTCCGCCGGAGTGATTGCCACACGAGCCACTATGGACCTCTTCCATTATGTTTCTCGCTTCGGCGCCTTCGACGCAAGCCATCAGTGGTCCTGAGAATCTCCACTTGAAGATGTTTCCATCTAAGAGAACATATCGAGCAGCTTGAGCTCTGAGTTTTCTAGCAGCCCACTTATCTCATGGTATCTCGCCGTCCATGATGTATACGCGAATTTCTCCCATCCATTCTTTGTCGCACCCGTAGTCCGTTTCTGTTTGTTGTGGGTCTTCCTCCATCTCCACTACTTCACCTTCGGCCGGAGGCTCCGTTTCAGGTTCTTCCCCTATCTCAATTGCCTTGTCCTCCACCGATGGTGTCACGTTCTGGTCATCCGGATTGGCGGTGTCGGTGCTGCCCTTTTTTGCAAGGCTTGGTCCAGATATTCCTTCGGTTCGAACGGCTGTTTGGGAGCGAGTGACCGCGTTCACGGTGCCAGAGAGGCTGTTACTTGGGTTTTTGATGAATTCCACTAGGATTATTCTTTTCAAATCCGGATCAGAGGTGGAGGCGAGTGCTGCTAGCCGAAGTGTTTTTCCCGCGTGGTATCCGTGTTAATGTGAACTCTTCAAACTGTGCAGCCAGTCCTTTGACAATCTTTAGATAAGCTTCCATTCGGTCGTCTCTGGCTGTGTACTCGCCGCTAACTTGGTTGACCACCAGCTGTGAATCGCAGTAGGCTTGGATGTGCGAAACCTTGAGTCCAAGAGCAAGTCTCATTCCAGCTATCAAAGCTTCATATTCTGCCTCGTTATTAGATGCACGAAAACCCAGGTGGAATGACTGCTCGAGGATTTCGCCTGTTGGAGAGGTTAACCGTATTCCCACTCCGGATCCTTGTTTGATGATGATCCATCGCGTGAAGCCTCCTATTGTGCTCGGAGCCGGTTCTTCTATCACTTCTTCTGGGAGTTCTATCAAAAAGTCGGCTAGGACTTGAGATTTTGCGCAGGTTCTGCTTCGATATTCGATGTCATATTCGCTCAGCTCTATTGCCCACTTTGCCAATCTCCCGGATTGGCTAGGGCTATGCAAGATGGATCGCAGTGGGAAGGTGGTCAAAACTACAATCGAATGTGACTGGAAGTATGGTCTCAGTTTTCGAGCGGACATTACCACAGATAATGCCAGCTTCTCCATCTGTGGATACCGTGTTTTGCGTCGGTGAGAGTTTGACTAACATAGAAAATTGGCTTCTGCTCGCTGCGCTCTTCCCTGATGAGTACACCACTTACCGCCGTGGCCGAAATGGCCGTGTATAGAAATAGTGGCTCGCCTTCCACCGGTTTCGTAAGTACTGGAGGGCTGGCTAAGTACTCTTTCAACTGCTGAAACGCCTGTTCGCATTTTTCTGTCCATTCAAACTTCTTGTTCCCACGTAGCGTATCGTAGAAAGGCAAACATTTATCAGTTGACCGAGAGATGAAACGATTCAGCGCGGCGACCCGTCCAGTTAGCCTCTGGACTTCGCGTTTTGTCTTCGGCGACACCATCTGTATGAGCGCATCAATCAGCTTCGATTGGCTTCAATCCCAGGTGGGTGACCAGATATCCAAGGAATTCTCCTGACGTGACCGCGAATCTGCACTTGGTTGGGTTCAGCTTCATGTTATGCAGATTCAGTTGCTCGAAACATTCTTCCAGGTGAGCTACGTGATCCTCCTCCTCTAAAGACTTCACCAGCATGTCGTCTATGTAAACTTCCATTGTCTTCCCCAGTTGGCCAGCGAACATTCGGTTTACTAATCGCTGGTAGGTGGCTCCAACATTTTTTAGACCGAACGGCATGACTTTGTAGCAGTATATCCCGCGGTCTATGATGAACGCCGTCTTCTCTTGATCGTCTGGGTTCATTAGGATTTGGTTGTATCCGGAGAAGGCGTCCATAAATGAAAGGAGTTTGTTGCCTGCTGTCGCTTCCACCAATCGATCAATATGTGGCTGTGGAAAGCTGTCTTTGGGGCAGGCTTTGTTCAGGTCGGTGAAGTCCACGCATATACGCCATTTCCCATTTTTCTTCTTAACCACCACAGGGTTAGCGAGCCAGTCTGGATACTTTGCTTCGACTATTGATCCCACACGTAGTAATCGTTCCACCTCGTCATTCACTGCTTGTGCTCTGTCCGGACCAAGTTTTCGCCTTTTCTGTTTGACGGGTTTAAAGGTTGGATCCACGTGCAGCTCGTGGCACGTTACGTTGATGCTGATGCCGGGCATATCTTTAGCTTCCCACGCAAGGTGTGTAGGTTCTTTTTAAGGAAAGAAATCAGCTCTCCCCTTATTGGATCTTTCAGCTCGGCCCCTATTTCGACACAGCGTTCTGGGTGATTGCCATCTATGTTCACCGAGACGACGGGGTCGCAAGTTGGTTTGCTTTCCCTCTCACGATCCTCGAGATCTGTAATTGCTATAAGAGTTTTGCCAACTCCTTCTCGGGTTTCCCTGTCAGTCTTCATCTTCTTTCTCCTGGTGGTGGTTTCTGTGACGGGTTCCTAAGTTTGTGTTCGGCTAGGAAACAAATGCGGGATTCCTTTTGGTTTCCCCAAATTGTTTTGATTCCCCCAGGGGTCGGAAATTTGATGCAGAGGTGATAGGTCGATGGTACGTCTCGCATCGAGTTTATCCAGGGCGTGCCCATGATCACATTGTAGATCGCAGGATGATCTGCAACCGAAAACTCCACTATCTTGGTTACCTGTTCAGCTTGGACAGGGAGTTTTATTGTTCCAAGGGTCATGGTTGTCTCTCCCGAGAATCCAGTTAAAGGCTTCGGCGCGGCTGTGATTTTGTCCAGGTCTATGTTCATCCTTTTGAGCGTCTCCCGGAAGATCACATCTACGGAGCTTCCTGTGTCTATCAGAACTCGGGCGACGTCGCAATCATCAACGATCAATTCTATCACGAGGGGGTCATTATGTGGTCGGTCGATGCTGGTGGTTTCCCTTTCTTCGAACGAGATAACATCGTTGGGAAGTTTGGAAGGTGTTGACCAGTTTACACTCGCATCGGCTCGCTGCTGGAAAGCTTTGATTGAAGACACCGTGTCCGAACAGTATTGTGATCCACCCATTATCATATTTATTCTTTTTCGAGAACCTGACTGCGTTGCCTCGTCATCTCGCCTTGCTCGCTTGGGTGTATCATCATTTTGACTTATCTGGTTCGGCTGATCTTTTTCGCCTTCTTGCTCGAAGTCCTTTAAGCTGACTGCGCTACCGAGTTCTCCGGCTACCAGCTTTGCCGCAAGCTTCATTCCCAAGGTTCGGCAGTTGGCAGTTGAATGACCATGCATGTGATGAAATTTGCAGTAAGCTTTTTCGTCGTACGAACTTTGACTTCATGTCCAGGTGTTCCAAGGTGTTTTGCCTCGGCTCGTTCCCACCTGGTAGTTGTGGGCTCCTCCAAAATTGGGTTTCTCATGGTGTACATACCCGTTTCCTTGAATACTCTTCTTATGCGGAGGTTGGCTCGGGATTTGGAAAGAATGGTTCGTCGATTTGGCGGCTCCATATTTCTGAGACAAAACCTTCATCTCTTCTTCGTTGACTATGAAATCTGAGGCTCGGTGCAGTGCGTCCTGGATTGATAGTGGTGTGTTCAGAGCAATCTCTTTTCGGAATTCGGATTCATACCACAGAGCCCTTTTTAAAGCGAGCACAGCGGCCTTGTCACGTACGTCTTCAACTTTTGACATCACTGCTTTGAATCTCCCTATGAAACTTTGTAATGTCTCCGTAGGCCCTTGAGTCAATGTCCATAGGTCGGCATCTGAGGCTCCTCGATCCATAAACATGGAGTAATGCTTCAAGAAGGCGGCAGACAGCTGCTGGAAATCATCAATGGAGTTCTGCTCTAATCTTGAAAACCATTGGAGGGCTGCACCCTTTAGATGTTCCACAAATACGAGGCAGAAACCGGCATCTCTCTCCTTTTCTCTAAAATTGGCTCGGCCCATTGCTATGATAAACGCCGTTATGTGTTCCTTTGGGTCGGTTGTCCCTTCGTAGATTGGGACTTTAATCTTTCCTGGGTCGGAGACCCTTGCCTTGGTAATTCGGGCTGTAAACGGTGTATTGTGTGCTTCTTCCAATACGCGGTCAATCTCCGGGACTTTACTGATTGCCTTGTGCACCTGGGATCGGACGGCTTTCATCTCAGCAGTGGCTCGAATCAATGAGGCTCCGATTTCGTCCAATTCTTCTCTCTGGCTCGGCTCGTTGTCCTCGGCTCGTCAGCGTATTGTGCCTGTCGTACCCACAAGAGATTTTCTTCCTCTTCTGCTAAGCTCCTGGCTCGGTTCGGATCGATGTTGCCTTCGCTGGCTCGGACTTGTGTCAGCGTTGGCGCAAACCCTTCGTCAGCGGGATTCTCCGTATTGTGATCTCCTTCCACGTGGCCCTCTTTGTCAAGGACAATCGTTGCAGCCGAACCATGATTGGTGGGTTGGTCGTACCCACCACTGGCTTCTCTTGCTTCGTGCATCAGTCGAGGTGGCTCGGTGATACTTGACCTGGTTGCCGCGGGTGTTTGCTCGTTGATGGGATACGGTGGTGGCAATCCTCCCAACATCCTCGGTACATCTCGTGGTGTTGAAAAATCTAGGGCCGTCGGGTTTAAGCCAAGCCATCTGGTGATTCTACTGACAGGTGGATTCACCGCCGAACCCATGCCTCCGAATCGTGTGTTTCTGGCTCGACTCTCCGTTGCCAGTGTCTCAATTCTCTCCGTCAGCGAGCTGTTCAGCTTTTCCTGCTCCTCGACCCTCTTTAGTAACGTGGTCATCATGTTTTTCAACTCTGTCAGAGTTTCGGACATTCCTTCCGTGTTCATCGGAGACAGATTGGTTCTTGTTCCAAGAAGATCGACGCCAGTGTTGCTTGCATCGTCACCACTTCGATCTCCGTCGGTAGTCATCGTTTCAGATCTCGTATTCGGTGGTTCTTTGGTGTCAGAAAGTTTAGGGTCCCCTCAGACGGTGCCAAATTGTGGGAGTCGAAACTCGCACAACCAAAAAACTTGTAAAGAGATTTGGGGATTCGACAAACTTCTATGTAAAGAAACCAAGAACAGAGATCCAAAGATGGAGATTTTATTCAAGCTGTTTTGAAAGCTCTTTGTAAAGCAATAAGTGTTTTGCTAGGTCAAATTTCGGATCCCTTCCTCAAAGGGGTTCATGTCTTATTTATACAAGAGCCAGTCGGCTAGGCCTGCTTCCTAAAGATATTTGGAAAACTTCCTTTCTCTGGCTCGGATGTGGGCTTCTTTCTTAGGCTCGTCATCTTGGCCCACCAATCTCTTACGGCTTGTTGCCTTGGACATGTTAAGATATTGGGCTCGTCGTTCCTCTCAATCCCGAGCCAGGTAGTTGGTTTGCCAACACGTTGGCTCGTCACCGTTCGTTGGTTTGCCAACATGTTGGCCCATCATTTGTTTCTTCATGCTGCCAAGCCAAGTTTGGCTCGTCGCCATCTCTCCCTGCTTAGCCAAGTGTTGGCTCGTCTCCTGCTTCTTCCACTGCCTAGCCAAGTTTGGTTCGTCGCCATCTCTCCCTGCTTAGCCAAGTGTTGGCTCGTCTCCTGCTTCTTCCACTACCTAGCCAAGTTTGGCTCGTCGCCATCTCTCCCTGCTTAGCCAAGGTGTTGGCTCGTTACTCTTTTCTCCTTGCCACCGAGCCAAGTGTTGGCTCGTCGCCTAGCCAATCATTGCTTGCTTCTGCCGCCGAGCCAAGAGTTTGCGCTTGCTTGGCTAGCCTTTTCTCCATACTTAGTCTTATCAGCAGTTGATCTCGATGAGGTGAAAACTGGCCCCAACAATAATCATGCTTATTCTCCTTCTTGATCCGGAGGGCTGCGCCTCGTCATCCCGTCTGTCACGCTTAGAATGATCTTCTGTAGTCTGCTCAGGTTTGTATGTGTTCACGTCCATCTCAAAATCCTTAAGGCTGATGTTCCCTCCAAGTTCGCCAGCTGCTAACTTTTTGGCGAGTTTCAGGCCAAGGATGCGACGTTTGCTGTGAAATGCACATAGATGTGGTGGTGTTCGCAGTAACTGTCACTTTTGGTCCATGTGCTCCATGAACTTCTTCCACGGCCTCGGCCTCTTCTTCGACCGAATCCAGGGGCGCCAATTTGATAGTTATAAGCTCCTCGAAAGCCTCCCTCGTGATGGACATAACCAGAACCTTGGTTGTTTCTCTTGCTGTTTGAAGAATGCGAAGCCTGGGGGCGTGGCTCGATGGTTTTGCTTTTCCATACTTTTCAGTGAAGATCTTCATCTCCTCTTCTTCGATTATGAAATCTGCAGCCCGGTGCATCGCGTCTTGTATGGTTGTGGGGGCATTTAGTGTAATCTCTTTGCGGAAATCAAAATTGAACCAAAGTGCTCGTTTTAAGGCCAGCGGGGCCACCTTGTCGCTCAAGCCTTCTACTTTGGACATGACGGCTTTGAATCTTTCAACAAAGCTCTGGAGAGTTTCGTTCTGCCCTTGAGCAAGGGTCCACAGATCGGCATCGAACATTCCAGGATCCATAAATATGGAGTAGTGCTTCAGAAACGCTGCAGACAACTGGTTGTAGTTGTCAATGGAGTTTCTCTCGAGCCTTGAAAACCATTGGAGTGCCGAACCTTTAAGTTTTTCCACGAAAAGGAGACACTGTTCGGCATCCTTCTCACTTTCTTTGAAATTGGAGCGGCCCATGGCTATGGCAAAAGCCGTTATATGCTCCTTTGGATCGGTTTTTCCTTCGTAGATTGGAACATTCATCTTCCCTGGGTCGGGAATTCTGGAACTAGTGATCCGCACCATGAACGGAGTGTTTTTTTCTTCTTCTAAAATGCCATCTATTTCGGGGACCTTGCTTGTCGCTTTGTGCATCATGGATCGGACTGCTTTTATGTCGGCGGCTGCTCGGTTCATATCCGTGCGCATTGCTGCCATCTCCTCCTTCTGGGCTCGGATCCCTGCTCTTCGCTTCTCATTGATCCGTGCTTGCTCGGCCCAGAAGATATTCTCCTCCTCCTCGGTTAGCTCTTGATCTCCTTCTGGGAAGGCCTCGCACTTTTTGGTTCGGGTGTGGCCAGATGCTGGGAGTTCTGGGTCATCGTGGCTCTCCGTGCTGCGCTCAACTTGATTCTCCTCCTCTAGATTGATTTTTGGGGCCGACTCCTCCTCCATCGGTATGTCGCCTACTCCATGCGTGCCGGAAGCCAGGTTTACTGAGCTTTGATAGAGTGGTGGCAATCTTCCACGGGTTCTCGGCGGGTTGAGAGGTGTTGTGAAATCTAGGGACATTGGGTTGCGGCGCCTTCCAATTCATCTCACTGGGTCCAGACCTGATCCCACGCCTCGGGTTCGACTCGTCGTTGCCAAGGCCTTTAGCTCGCCCGTCACTGTGTTGTTCAGCTTGTCTTGTTCTTTCGCCTTCTTGAGCAATGTCTCCAGCATGGTCTTCATCTCCGTGAGTATTGTTGAAGTCTCTCCAGCATCCTTGGATTGATTCCTCTCGTCCTCCACGCCGGTGTTTCTGGTGTCGGCAGTGTTATCGTCTCCGTCGTTGGCCATCGTCTTTGGATCGGTTTTGCGGCGGCTTTTTGGTGTAAGAAAATTTCAAGTCTCCACAGACGGCGCCAAATTGTGGGGTGTAAATCCACACTAATTGAATTTGTCAAGACTTTTCGAGGGGTCCGAAACTTATGAGTAAAAACCATAAAAGCACAAACAGAGATCCAAAGATGGTATTTTATTAAGCTGTTTAGAAATCTTTTCGTATGAGAACAAAAGTACAGAGTTTTGCTAGGTAAAATTGCGGATCCCCTTTTCTGAGGGTATACATGAGTATATATACAAGCCAGAGTCGGCCAAACCTATTCCTAAGAGATAAGGAAGATTTTCTGTTTCTTCGGGTGTTTTTCTTTCTTAAATCAGCTCTGCCTGCTGGGCTTCTTGCCCAGGTTTGGTCCACTTCTGTTTGTGGGCTTGTTATGAATTCCTTGTTGTCTTGGGCCTGGCTTGATTTTGTCAAAATCATCACCTTCGGCTCGGGTGGCGTCGTGGTTCATGGTTCGGGTGGCGTCGTGGTTCATGGTTCGGGTGGCATCATGGTTCATGGTTCGGGTGGCATCGTGGTTCATGGTTCGGGTGGCATCGTGGTTCATGGTTCGGGTGGCGTCGTGATTCATGGTTCGGGTGGCATCGTGGTTCATGGTTCGGGTGGCATCGTGGTTCATGGTTCGGGTGGCATCGTGGTTCATGGTTCGGGTGGCATCGTGGTTCATGGTTCGGGTGGCATCGTGGTTCATGGTTCGGGTGGCTTCACCGCGGGTCGTGACACCCGATCCACTCTGCCCTACCATGGGTCGTGGCACCCGATCCACTCTGTCGTACCGTGGATCGTGACACTCGATCCACTCTGCCGTACTGTGGATCGTGATACCCGATCCACTCTGTCGTACCGTCGATCGTGACACCCGATCCACTCTGCCGTACCGTGGATCATGACATCCAATCCACTCTGTCGTACCGTGGGTCGTGACACCCGATCCACTCTGTCGTACCATGGGTCGTAACACCCGATCCACTCTGCCGTACCGTGGGTCGTGACACCCGATCCACTCTGCCGTTCCGTGGATCGTGACACCCGATCCACTCTGCCGTACCGTGGGTCATGACACCCGATCCACTCTGCGGTACCGTGGGTCGTGACACCCGATCCATTATGTTGTACCATGGATCGGAGATCCCATTGCGTAGATCCAGGTCAATGCTGCTCTTTCATACTTAGCCGTTCTTTAATCGTTGATTCTTGAGAAGTGGAATCTAGCCCCAACATCATGCACCTTGAAAAGCAAAGAAACAAAGCAAATGAAAGATAATTAGTGACAAAGTAAAAAAACCCTTAGTCTCAAATAGAATCCTAAACTTAATGGCTAATTACACAATCTCTCTGGCAATGGTGCCAAAAACTTGATTTCTCGAGTTTTAAACTTGAATTTAGAAACCGCAAGTGCACGGTTTAGTCACTTGTACTTATAATTGGATGCCGAATCCACTAGAAAATTGAACTAACACACTAAGCTTGTAAGAGTCTAATTAAGATAAGGAGAAATGATTTTTGTTTATCTAGACTAGCTAATTGTATAAACTAAATAAACAAAGCAATAGCAAAGCAAGAAAATAAGCTAAAAGAAAAGTAATTAAAAGATTAAGCAAGAAAGTATTAACAAGAAAATAGATTGACTATTATTAGAAAGCAATAGAGGTCATGAGTTTAGCAATCGATCAAGGGAGTATATTAATGATGTAAGACATTCATTAAGACCAACTCAAGTCAAGAATTCATAAAGATATAAGCTTAATCATCATCAATTAATCATTAAATATTTTTAATCTACTAAACCCATAACCCAAAAGAATCACTACTCACACATAGAAAAATAAGAAATAAAAGCTAAGATAAGATAAGACATAATTAAAAAGAAGATTAGAGAAATAGGTTAAGGATAATCTTTAGTAAAACATGTAAAAATGTTGAAATCCAAATACCATAATCTAAGAACAAGTTTAAGATCGAAAAGAACAAAAGCCCAATCAAACTTGACATAAAATTAAGTCTAAAATGCTTAAAAAACAAAAAAGATTCAAATCGGATCAACCCAAGACAAACCAGATCGGGGGAGATCAATTTTGTTGTGGATTTGGACAATAATTTTGATCAGTCAGGGGCTGATCAACTCGTATTTTTCTTTATTTTAGGTTCTCCTTCTATTTTTTCTCGATTGTATCATTTTACTTTACTTCCATGCATTCTCCACACTTCATTGTAGCTCCAAAACATTTGAAAAACACCCAAAGACACCATTCAAATGCAAAAAACCATCCTAGGATTCTAGAATGCACCTACTATACAAAATGGAACAAGAGTGCATGAAAAGACTTCTAAATGATGAAAAGAGAAGTCAAAATCAATGCAAACAAATGTCAAGAGAAACTAAAATACTCACATATAGCATATCACCAATTAGTTTTGAATTGGAAATATAAACTTGAACATTTTCTTTCAATTCTCTATTTGGTCATATGTTTACTTTTTTTTTTTTTTATCCGACAATTTTTCAAAAATAGTTTTGTGATTCATACAAATGTTTGCGAGTGATTTGAGCAGTTTAGCAAAGTCTTCGACAACGAAAAGTGTAACTCATATATTTTATATTAATGCTATGCGGATCGAAGACAAGTGATATACACAATTGTTATCAATTATCTTTAACGTATAGTTTTTTGTTCACAGTTTAAGTTGCACTGTTTTCCGGTACTGGTTCTTTATTCAAACAAAAAAATTTAAATTTGATTTCGATTACAATCGAACAACATTATGAAAACATCGACCTTCTTGATCAATGTTGTAATACTGCACTTAAAACAACTAATTGAATACTGTCTGAAGCATAGCATGGTGAAGAACATTAGATTAGAGTATGGTTCATGCAATGTTTAACTTTTATCTAAGTAACTTGTTTTAGTAGATTTTATGTGCATTCTTTTGGTTATGTGTCCCACTTACAAATATTTTCTTTTGGCTTCTTTTGCATTGTTTGCTTGAGCACAAATAGAAGGTATGTCGAAGGGAGTTGATAGCTCCGTATTTTAACGGTTTTAAGCTCTTGTATTTAACCATTTCGTTGCATTCTTTTCATACTTTCTTTGCATATTCGATGCATTTAGTGTCTTAGTTTCATTTAGAGTCCTTTTTGGGTCTATTGTTGTGTTTTGTGTAGGTTTTGAGTCAATTAACGTTAAAACAATAGAGGACACACTTTGGATGCAAACAAGTGGGATGACAATGCATACTCAAGTTGAAGCATCTCAAAGATCATGTCGGACGAAGGGCTTCCCGATATTATATCAAGCTCAAAGTTGGTCATGATATGGAAAGTTGAGTTAGCTTCACTTTTATAATAGTTTGAAGTCGTTCTGAATTGTGTTTCAAGAGTTATGATCGGTTTGGTGGAGACAAGTCATTCAACCACCGCGAATAAGGAAGCATCAGTGAATGAAGAAGAGTCAAAATACAGACATGATCGGCCAGCCAAATGGGCTGGCCGGGCTGTTGCATGACTAGAAGAAACATATAAGTCTCAAACACATTCGACCGACCCAATTGGCCAGCCGGCCGATCGTGCTAAACCTCGCATTCGACCTGGAAAGAAGAATGATCGAGAGATGCCTCAACCAAGCTCTGTAGAATGATCGACCTGGAAAGAAGAATGATCGCCCTAAAGCCCGAAGGTCGAACAAAGGCATCCGACCATCAATCGACCGGCCTATTGGGGGCCCGCTAGTCAGATCCGAATAATAAAGAAATCCGATCCAACTTACAAAACCTACATGAATTCTCTCTCTTTTCTATAAACACAAGTCTTGTGAGACCTAAAAACCTAAGTTTCTTTTCTTCTAAGAGTTGGATTTAGATCCAAACTTCTCTTTGAATAGTTTGGACAAAATCTTAAATATCATATCATCGTAGAGAAGGATTCTCCAACCCATTTATCTTTTATTTTTAATATATGTATTTTCATTAAGTCGTTTATTTTTAACTCTTATGTATTCTTGTTTTTCATGTTTATGTATATTATTTGGTTTTGAGAGAAACCTTGTGGTTCATAAAAAAAAATTTAGATCTAGATTCTTTTATGAAATGATCTCTTATGTTTATCCATTTATATTATGATTTTTAGTGAATCTTTACTTTAAGCATTTCATTATGTATTTACCTTATATTCTTAGCATGTTGATGAGTAAGTAAACCCAATTATTAAGAATATATATGATCAAACAAGATTTAGGAAAGCAATGAAAAGTTGAAGAAGAAGTGAAGAAAGAAAGAATGAAAAACTACATCAAAATTTGTTACTTTGTGAATTATGTGTCATTTGACTAATTTTGACACTATTGAAAGTCATTTCATACACTATTAAAAGTTGTATCTATATGGAAATATGAACACAAGACTATCTAAATTTGGGACACTGTCATAAATTTTTGGCATTGACAAACGAAGTTGTATGGGTTAAAAGTTTTCTGTTTGGTATATTTTTTTTCTAAGTTGCCATGAAAAAAAAATCAGCTTCCTTCAGACATCCCTAATTGTCAACAAAGGAATCGGATTCTTGGGAAAAAAGAAGAAGAAGATGTTTTATTACCATTAAGCATTGGTTTAATAATATCTTTCGATTCCATATTGGTGAGGTAAAGAAGTGGGAAAATAAAGAAGGGAAATTACTATAAAATATCTTCCACTTCTTTTTTTTTTTTAATTTAAATATCTAATTTTTTGCGTTTTCAGAATAACCTTCCAATTTTTCAAAAAATTTCCAATTTAAACATCCAATTTTTTGCGTTTTCAGAACAAACTTTCAACTCAATTATTCTTTTGAAATAAACTATAAGTGACCAAAAGTGTATGCGCGCGAACGGTCAACGACAACTCCGTTAAACACCAATAACGTCCGTTATAGCTCTTGATTATTATTTGTGAATCTTACGGTCTTGATTTGTTATCTTTTATTGCTCTGTTTGTATATTATAATAGAAAATATATTATAATCATAACATTTACAATTTGTAATTCAATTAAAAAGCGACTATCGTTAATTTTTTTTAACGGATGTTAAGAGTGTTTAATAGAATTATTGTTGACTGTTGGTCAACCTTCGATCGCGTACGCTTTTAGTTATTTATAGGTTTATTTCAGAAAAATGATTGAGTTAGAAATTTGTTCAAATGCAAAAAATCGATGTCTAAGTTAAAAAAAAAAAAAAATGTTTGAGGTTTTTTACTAAACGAGGACCCCACATATTCCCCATAAAACAAAACATTTTCTCTACAAATAATAAATGTTTAACCAAATAATTGAAAAAAGTAGCTCGAGAGGAGGAGGAAGAAGAAGAAGAAGAAGGAGGAGGTGAAGAAGAGAGGCATTCGCTACTTTACCAAAATCCCTAAACCCGAAAACTCTTCGCACAGAAAGGAGAAATTTTAAGAGAAACAAAAACAAAAAGATGAGAGCTTTAGAAGAATCGAGGAGCTCAATGTTTTTGCTTCTTCTTCTTCTTCTTCTCTTGTCAAGTTTCAACACTTTCAGTCTCCAGGTGTGTTTCTTCTCGTTTTTTTACCATTTACATACTGAATTTGGCCTGTTTGCTTAGATCCCTTCACTTTTCTTTCTTTTCAACTGGGTATTTCTGATTTTGTCAGATACGGCTGGAAACAAAAATTAAATCTTTGTTTTGAGTAAACCTAAGCCGATTTCAAAGTTTTGAGCTTTCTTTCGTTTTAGAGAAATGTACGAGATTGTATGTTCTGGGCTCTGATTGGAATTAGTGCTGAATTTGTAAGGCAAATGAGCTATCAACATCTGAAGAAAAAGGAGAAATGATGGTGCCATTGATGGAGGAGAAGTTTATGGTGATGAATGAAACAAGAAGGAAGCTTGGGAGTTTCCAGATATGTTCAGTTTGCACTTGTTGTGGAGGTGCTAAGGGTCTTTGCTTGCCTTCACCTTGTTGCTATGCCATTAATTGCAACATCCCAAATAGACCCTTTGGTTACTGCTCTTTCACTCCCAAAACCTGCAATTGTTTTGGCTGCCATATCTGAGATCTTTCATTGTAAGCTTCTGATTTCTCTCTTCTTTTTGGGATTTTCTCACTTCCTCTTTTGATGTTTGGTGCTGATTTAATCCAGTGGGCAGAGAAAAAGGTGAATCAACAACTTGTTTCATCTGCAAGTGTGAAAAGGAAGCAAAGAATATCTGTTCTTGGTTTGCTTCTTCTTCTCTTTTATTTTTTTTCTTTTTGTTTATAATTTTTATTTTCAGTCTTCATTTAATTTCATTACCTACTTTCCTCAGCAACATCATCATCCTCATTAATTAATTTATCCTTTTGCATTGCCATTCTGATTTTTTGATCTTGTTACCACTTCAAGCTAGATTTGTTTTTTCTTCTCTCTTCAATCAATTTCTTCTATATCTGTCTTTTTTTTTCCTTCTCTTGTTTACTCCAATTTGTTTCTCATGGGTTTAAGAAAGTTATAATTTTTTAGTATTTTATCACCAGGATTGTACTTGTAGCATATTTTGGCAATTGGAAGAATATTAATATGATGATGATGATGGTGTTGATGGTGATGGTGGTTATGTTGAAGCTCTTAAAGTTAATCCTTTGTAATGAGTGATATGTTAAGATTTTTAAGAAATGGATCATGTTCAGTGCTCTGTTATGCTGTACTGCTCTGATAAGATCTAAGTGCCTATTTTAATATAAAATAGAAGAAAAAAAGTTTTTTGAGTAAAGAAACAATTATTCATCTTCAAGTGCAGGGACTAGACAACATCTTATCATTATCTTTGAATATGTTTATTTTATTAAGAGTGCAAAGAGACATTGTTATTGTAAGAGATGTTTGAATCAAATCTTTGTTCCAACTTCATGCTCTCTCTCTCTCCTCTCTCTTGTTACCATTTTTAATCTGTAAGATCTGAAATTAATTACTGATTATTCATTATTATTTACACATAACAAGCTGTCTTGTTAAGAAATTAGTCAATGTATTGGACCTATTGGTGTTTAAGAGTGTTGACCACATCAGTTTCCCCGTGATTGGTTTTAAAAAAAAAAACTAAACGGTACACAAGTTTTTTAGAAAGTAATTTGCCAATTTTACCCTTTTTCGAAACTTCTTAATTTGTAACCTAGTATTTTTTAATGTTCAAGGAACTAATTTTTTTTTGGGGAAATGACAATTTACCCATAATTAGTAGATTTATATCGATCATCGGTGTTTTCCCGTACGTTTAGAAGGTTTAAAACATATAAAAAAGTTATGGCCTTTAAAAATACTACTAAAATAGTAAAATAATCCATGTAGCTTTTTTCCCTGCAAATTCATTTATAATCTTTGCATAGTCGAGATAATTTTTTATCAACTTCAACTTTGAAAAACTTATGTTTGCAAAGGCAACTGAAACCAGGATTGTCAATAGTATTCGGTAACAATCCTCCATTCTTTTGAAAAAGTTTAATACCTCTGTAACCCTTTTGACTTAAAACTTCTCCTAACATCTTAAATTCCAATGATACATCTTGTCCATTTACATCTAAATGCGCACCATGCCTCAAAAAACTTCAAGCTTAACACAAGAACCCATCAACTCATCATCATTAGCTAATTTAAGCTTTCTTAAATCGAACAAAAATCCAAAAGTTTATCGTAACTTTGGAACTATTCAAATCTTGTTTCAATAGAACGATAGCTTGATCCATGATATTTATGAAGTGATCCACCCTAAAACCCTCATCCCAAGCAATACCATACTTCCATCATCATTTTCCATATCTTCATCAAAATATCTTCTCCTCTTTCTAAGACGTTTTGGCTTTACATAAAATACAGGTTCAATCTTCATCTCATTTGCAATCCGAGTAGCTTCAATTTTTGCTCGCTCAAAATCCGTTTCTCTGTATTCTTTCAAAAATGACATAAATCCATTTAGTTAAAAAATAGCAGCATCAATATCCATGTCCTCTGATTGTAGGATCTTGCTTAATATGTTAAAAGCGGAAAGAAGCTTGTGCCAAATAATCATTCTAAACAAGAAGCCAAACCCTCTAATTCCATGTAATTCACTCTCAACAAGAGACTCGGCTTCACTTCTATGCATTGGATTATCATTATTTTCAGCCAAATAAAATAAAGCATCTCATATTTGTGGAGTCTGAAATCGTATAGGTTTTACACTATCAATCCCGACTATCCCATCGAGTTTGTGATAATGGTTTGAATGTTATACCATTCACCATCTCTCTGAATATCTCCCAGTTTTTTAGTTGATGATGAAAACAGACAATAAATACGTTAAACAATCCCAAAAAATGACACTGCTTATGCAGATGAGGAAGCCATGTTACAAAGCGCGAGATTAAGGCTATGGCACATGGAGTATAACAAGCTCTTGGATTAATTTCAAGCAATCTGCTTTGCACACCTTTATATTTTCCTTTCATGTTTGCTTCATTGTCATAACATTGTCCTCTCACATCATTAATTTTCAACTTGAGGTCGACCAGTATCTTTCGTAGGGTGTCAAAAGTCATTTTCTAGATGTATCATTTACTTATAAGAATATAAAAAAAACTCCTCAATTTTGGGTGAGAGCGTTGATATCCACACATTGAATAATAAGAGCCATTTTTGTCTTTTCAGCTAATATCAAGAGTACAATTGAGAATTGCTAAGAAATACTTTGCATCGTGAATCTTTTGGATAATCATTAGTTTGATCTCAGATGCAACCAACTCTATCAACTCATTTTGAATTTTAGGACTGAGGTAATGATAATGGGTTTCACCTTTTCAAACCGTCGAAGCTGTTCTTTCATTACTGGATCAAATTTTGGAATCGCATCAATCATACCCAAAAAAAATTCATTATTTTCATCGCCAATCTTCGCATTTTCTCAACGAAAAGCGATATTTCTTTTAGCAAAATATACATCTTTTTACATCCAAAATATCTAGGTATCCTAATTCGTGTGGATACCGGAACAGACTTCTTAAACCCTAATCCGCATAGAATTATGAATCGTTTTATTATCATTCTTTTTCGGATAAGTCTATCGCATTGCGCATTTTTCGCGGTCAGGTCAACACTCGTAGCATATGCTTTATGCGGTATGCTTCAACCCCAATATTGTGGACTTTACTTCATATTGGGCTTGACCCAAAGGAATAAATTATTTCCAACAACTTGCCTCCACTGTTCAGATTCATTATTAGTACCTGGAGAGTAGTAAAATATTACCGTTTAGTTTCTATGAATTAAATACCTTGATCTTTCCAATATTTTGATTCATAATATACCAACACCCGAAGCTTGGACATACTGCAATTTTTTTTTTGCTGCTTCAGTAGTCTACAAAAATAAATACGTTGAACAATCCCAAAAATAACACCGTTTTTTTGCAGATGAGGAAGCCATATCACAAAGCGCGAGATTAAGGCTATGACATCCACATGGGGTATAACAAGCTCTTGGATTAATTTCAAGCAAACTGCTTTGCACATCTTTGTATTTTCCTTT
Organism: Pseudoturritis turrita; assembly: GCA_900406555.1. NCBI lineage: Eukaryota > Viridiplantae > Streptophyta > Magnoliopsida > Brassicales > Brassicaceae > Pseudoturritis > Pseudoturritis turrita. The sequence goes on from OVBL01000521.1 coordinate 115,169, forward strand.
CATGTTTGCTTCATTGTCATAACATTGTCCTCTCACATCATTAATTTTCAACTTGAGATCGACCAATATCTCTCGTAGGGTATTAAAAACTCATTTTCCTGATGTATCCTTTACTTCTAAGAATATATATATATATATATATATATATATATATATATATATATATATATAATCATCAATCTTAGGTGAGAGCGCCGAATATCCACATATAGAATAATAAGAGCCATTTGCTCTTTACGGCTAATATCAAGAGTACAATCAAGAATTACTGAGAAATACTTTGCAGCGTGAATCTTCTAGATGATCATTAGTTTGATCTCAGATGCAACCAACTCTATCAACTCATTCTGAATTTTAAGACTGAGGCAATGATAATGAGTTTCACCTTTTTCAAACCACCAAAGGTGTTCTTACATTACTGTATCAAATTTTGCAATCGCATCAATCATACCCAAAATGTTTTCATTATTGTCATCACCAATCTCACATTTTCTCCACAAAAAGCGATATTTCTTTTAGCAAATGGCTTAACCAATGAAAGTATCCTTAAGAATACATATCTCCAATATTCTTTCTCCATGTTAATTTCTTCTTGCACATGTTTATCAATAATTTCATTCTTTTGAAGTCTCACTCCCAAATATGTCCATTTAGTCATGCATAAAATATGACTATGACTAGTTTCATGTCTTTTTAAACAAGACGAAATATTGCTCCAATCGCTAAACCTAGGTTTTGTCAATATATTCCTGGCAGAATAACTTACAACAAAAACAAAAAATAATATCTTTTATTTTTGAGTAAACTAGCAATCTCCTATCATGTTTCTCTCCATTGCTCATTTTTCTTGTATAAGATGAATGAGAAAAGCACCTATCAATATTGTCCCTCTCAAAGTGATAATCAACTGCTAGTCTGGCCGGAGGACCCTTTCCAATAAAAAAAAAATCTATCATTCCTTTATCAATTCTTTCCCAGTTTCCAAAATCATTAATATTCACATTTCCATGTTTATTGTTGATGTCTTCGGGATTTTCATCATCAGTCTCTTCCATATTCTCTTCTCCATCAACACTTTCATATTGCTCATCGATATGCACCTCTTTCTCACCATTCTTCCAAGCACCAGTCTCAATTTCATTGTCATTAATCTCATCTTTAAGAGCCTCATCAATCTTAGATGTTCCGGGTCTTGTAACAAACTTAATCATAGAATTAGCTTGAGATTTGATAAATTCTTCATCTTTCTTTTTCTTCATTCTTTTAACTTATCCTGAGACATGTGTTATAGGCTTATCGGAGACATTTCACTATAAACAAGATAATTACAGAGATTTTTATCAACGAAAACAAATTAAAACTAATTAAACCTAGAACAGAACATAAACCAAACGAATATAAACAATATCAAAAAGTGAACTATATTAATAATATACAATAATATAAAGCAAATCAAGTTACGACTGCTCATTCCGAAATACCAATCACATCGTCTCCTTGCCATAGTTCATTATTCAACATCACCTTATCATCATTATCAATTAAATAACAAGATGAGTCCCAATCCATTACCCAAAAAAAATAAGGAAGAAGAAGATAATAATAAAAAAACACATAACTTAAAAATTACCCCAAAAAAACGATTAAAAGACGATTTTTTAAAATATGGCACATATTGTTTTGATATATTATGTGGTAAAAATAGAGTATTTAAATAGTAAAAAGTGGGAAGTGGTAGGTAGAGTAAAAAAAACTCCCCACTTCTTTAAACTAGTGGGATGTTTCCAACTTGTTTTTGTGTTTTCTTCTTCTTATGTTTTGTTCCATGTGGAAATGAGGAAATATATTTTCCTTTTCATTCTTCTTGATTGGTAAAAATTTAGATAGAATCATTTTCCCACCATTTCACTCCATCTATTATTTCTACAGAGCCCCATAGTCAACAGATTGAGAAAATAGAGGTGATTTGGTAGTCAATTGCGAAAGGGGGCAAAAGAGATAGATTGTAATGAATTGAGTGTGGTATGGCTATCCACTTGCATGAGTAGGTTGGAAAGTTGGAGAAGCACATTTAATCCCGAATTTATAATTGATAATAACTGAAATCCATGAATTCATTATTGGTTTGATTTTGTTTTTATTTTCATTCTATATTAATTTATGAATGTTTTATGGCAGAAGATTAATTACTGAAACCTGGGTTTTGCCTAGTAACTATAAACTCCATATATTCACTATGATGTTTTACTCCGTTCCGTTATATTTCGTTTTATAGTATGTATTAGCTGAATTAACAAATAGTAAAATTATTTTATTTTATAAAAAACTATTTTCCAATTTTAAAATAGTTAATCAGGTGATCGCTCAATCGAAATTTCAAATTACACATACATTATAATAGTCACAAATTATTTTATAAAAAACTCGGACGGAGTATTATAATGTATGTGTAATTTGAAATTTCGATTGAGCGATCACCTGATTAACTATTTTCTCATATTGGTATATTTAGATGATATTTTCAATCATATATTTGTTTGGTCAACTTGAGGGTTTATTAAATACATGCGGTGGTCTATTTAATATGTAGAGCAATCTTCACGAACCTCATTATCTCTCATGATATGTCAAAGCCTAATAGACCCCATTCTCATCCATCATCTGTAATATATCTTTAAATAATAACACAACATAGTTTATAGATATGCAGCATGTGCTGTAAACACTATAATATCAACAACATTTCACATGGTAATGAATGAGAAACAGCTCTGAGCCTTTGAGTCCAAAAAAAAAAAAAAAAGCTCATTCATTTTGCTTATTTGAGCTCTGATACTAAATTCAATAATACACAAATTGACCCAACACCCAAAACTATCGTCCCCTTTTGTCACTAAAACAGACTAAGAAAATTGTAACCCTTTTGATTTGTAGTCTTAGCTTTGATTTTCATTCCCAAAAACTTCATAAGACCGATTCGAAGGAACAAAAGCGGAAGGCTGTTTAGTAACAGCAGCCAAGATCTCTCCATAGCCCACAACTCCGACAAGAACATCATCAGAATCAGCCTCTGTAACCCAAACATGTGTGGCCCTATGAGACAGCATCTGAGCCATAACCGCAGCCAATGAGCTTGATGTTTTGCAAGTTAACGGCGCACTTCTTCCCCTGTACATGCTCCTACCAATGCTCAACCTCGTCGGGCTTGTTGGGTTAAAACCGATGCTCCTGCTACTGAATTTTTTGGCATTTGCTGTTGTTGTTCCGTTCTGCTCTCCTCCGACAAATGAAGTTTGGAGGAAGTCGCTGAATGATCTAGATGACATGTTGTCCTCGACTCCCATCACAAACTGTCCTGCATATAGATTAGCTAGAGCCCAAGCTGCAGCTAGATAATCACATTTCCAGAGCTTTGAAGCAGAGATTTCTCCTATTATCTTGAACTGTTGTTCGTTTTCAGTTTGTTCCAACACGGCGATCGCACTAGGGTCACACGGTGGCCTTCGGGTGGCTTCAATTGCTGGAAGAGAGGCTTCAATGAAGTTATAGTTTAGATTGATGACTCCCAGAGAAGAAATTGATGTCAGTGGTAAAGGAGCTAATGCTCCAAGGACACCAATAAGGAAGCGGATCACGTCTTCCCTTGAGAGACAACAAAACTTGTCCCGGCTAGAAGCCATGGAAGTAGCAGGCCTGTTGGTGGAGTCAGCAGCAAGACCGCTGCTACTGCTAGAGTTTTCATTGTTCTTCAGCCATTTTCCGTTGTAAAGAATGGAGAATCTCTTGCTCATACCTCTCCAAACAACGCTTTTCGGAACCAGAAGTCGTCTCACTCCTTGTTTCATCATCTCCAAAGCATCTATCAACCTTGCACAACAATGGATAGAATAAAATTATCATCATAACAAACATTTGATCTTGTTGGCCACTGGCCACACAGAAATTGTATTAAGCAAGGAAAGTAATTCCATCAATAGACATCGAATTCACTGCAACAAAGGAATCCAAATAAAGTAACATGAGGATTAAGGAATATGGGAGCCAACGGAAGTATGCATCCTAGTTTAGAGTGCAAAAGAGGTAGCTTGGAAACAACATATTCCAAAATTATAGGGTCTATATGATTCTTAAATCTTTTAACACTATATTATAGGGTAGCTCAAAAGTTTCTGCACACTCAAGAAAACGTGGCAGATGCTACCTGGTCGATACGCACGAGCGAGAAAGAACAAAGATACAGATGAAGGCAGGGAACACTGTATCTTGTGTATATATATAAACAAACTTCTAAACAGCATTTCATATCCAGTTGGTCATAGCAGTACAGAACTATTCACTGGTTGTCTACTTAAAGAAGATCAAACAAACAGGCAACATATAGATGTTAGTCTGCACGAATAATAACAGTTTTGTGACTCTATCAACTGGAAACAAGAAATTTTACAAGGAAAAGGCCATCAAATCCATAGGCGACATTAACATCGTGCCTTGGACGAAATCTGAAGTGCAAATGAGGACTTTTAACAGTCTCTGAAACAACTGATATGCAACTTTCAGCTTTTTTACAATTCCTGCTCCTATAGACTATTAAGGCTATGGACATAATGATGGACATGTTTATAGTCAAATAACAATTCTGCTTGTAGTTGGTGTGAATGATAACGGAGAGAATGTTTTTGTAAGAGACAAAAACAAAGTAATCCTTTTTATGTAGTAAAAATGGTTAACATCAAAGAATCTAAAAAAGGTCTATTTAATCATGTCTTTCCTGTTTTTCTGTTAGTTGGTGACATAAAGTAATATCATAGTCAAAATTACAAAGTTAGTTGCATACATAAAAGAAGCATTGACTAAGGAGTAAGCAAGATAAGGGAAGTTGAACTAATCTCTTTTTAGTAGTAGTTGAGTTCTCCCAGATGTTCTTAAACACAAGAAAACATTGTCTACTTCATTTTGCTAACCAATTTCTTGTATCTATATTGAAAAATGAAGTTCGATAAAAATGTGGGTATCTAAGCACATGGCCTATATGTAAGAGTTTCTCTGCTTATCAGATCCAACCATGTTGAGAAAAAGAAATGAAATCACCGGATCTAAGATTCAGTCAATTATCTCTGCTTAATTAAGCTGTGACCCTTTTTAGTAAAGTCGAGATCCTAGATGTATGCAGCTCAAATTCGCGAGCTTTATGACATAAATTGAGGTTGAGATTAGAAAGAGCAAACCTTGTCCCAGGATCAACCTGTTTGAGAAGAGTGTTGTCGGGACAGACAACCTCGGAGACAGGGATGTTCATGGCTTTTTCCTCTTGCAAGCAGTCGGTCTTAGCCAAGAAAGCAACGATGTCAAGAGAATTCAAAATCCCAACGAATCTATGTTGCCTGGCCTCGCTGTTCTCCACGAACCCAGGAAGCGACGGAGACGATCTCTTCCTCCAGACCGGAATCCCACACTCAGTCGACTCTCCGATTGCTCGAATTGCCGATTCCACAGTCTCCGTCTCGTAGAACTCAACCATCTCCGGTTTGCCCACAGTAAGATCTCCAACCACGTGATACAAGAAAACCGAAGCCATCGATAGATCTGCTCCCTAGTTTCGAAGATCGAGTGAAAGGAGAGAGTTATAAGAGAGAGTGAAGAAAGACGAGGAGAAGGTGAAGACCGGTGATAGGTGATCGGAGGAGAATCAAGAGAAGGAGAATAGAATTCGACATTGAAATCCCATTAAGCGATCTCAAAGACTTTGTGGATAGAGATCAAACTCACAGCGGTTTTGTGTCCGTATAATTTCTAAGGAAGGAAAAATAAAACATGAGATGAAAAGTTGGAAACATATTGTTGGACGTAACTTCTGTGCTTTGACCAACAAAAAAAAAAAAAAAAAAAATTGATGACAAAATCTTAACAAGACACATGTTATTATAGTGCGTATCGTGACAAAAATAAAAAAATAAAAAAGATGCGTATCAATTTGGGGTCTTGAGAATATTGGGAAAAGGTCCCATAATGGTCTCAAACACATCAAATTCCTAAACAGTAACAGCGTGACCACGTTTTCTTCCATGGAGACAAAGGAGCAAAGCCTTTGAGATTGGCACATGTGTTGTTTGTTGGTGCACAATCATATGCCCCAGTGTAAATACAGAAACTGGGTTCGAGCAGTAGTACCCCAATTCCCTTATAATTCAAAACCTAATAATCATTTTAAAATAGATCGTGTAAAAACCTGTGTAACAGAAGACGATCGAAGAGAAACGGCAAATCACAAGAATTAAATGAAAAAAAATCAGAAAAGGTTAGTGCTAAATCAAACCAATTAATTCTAGAGTAAATTGAGATTTTGGAATATAAAAAGAGACGAGGAAATATGGAAAATGATAGATCTAATATCATCATACTTATCACTAAACAACTCTTATTTTATTCTTTGTTTTCGAAGTCAATTTTTTGTCTTTTGTCCCTATCGTTTGTTTTTTCTTTGCCTAACACTTAATTTTTTGTCATTTAAAGGCGAACCGGTTCCCTAAACCAAATTTATTCATAAATTATGATTGTTGAACTTTTTACAGCAACAGTTTGGCCTCGTTTGTGGAAAGTCGGCTAATCTACCACCAGCTGAAAGAGATCGAGATGGTAGAGAGAGCAAACTCGAGAATTCAAGACTCAATCCAGAAGATCCTTGAAGGACAAGAGAAAATAGTCAAGAATTTCGCTGAAAAATTGGATGAAGCCGTGAATACGGTATCCGAGAAAGTTGATAAAGTGGTCACAGACCATGCCGCTCTGGCTCAGACCGTTACGAAGCTAACCATATGTCTTAGAATGCTTGTTTTGTAGTGAAAATCACTGTATGACCACATATGTTGTGACGTATAGCATATTGGTATAGCCGTATCTACCTTGCACCGACCATACAAGATGCGGCTGGTTATATTGTGTGAATTGCTTCGGCTATTTACTGATCACATAGAAAAACTTAAAGTTAGGATCTAACACGAAGTAAAATTGAATAATTGTGAACCGTAGGATTTGCTTTATTGATACATTGTTGTTGCATGATTGCTTGATTAAAAAGAAGTCACTTGCTTGCTTGACTTAGAAGGTTCACAATATCATGGTTACTTAAAAACTTGCATGGGGTCTAAAAAAAGGTCTTATTTGATTGCTTGTGTTTGGCATACGGGGCTCGGAGACAAAGCCAGGTCGTCAAACCGACTAGAAGGGCTCGAGGAGTCACTGAGAACCATCATTTGTGGATATAACATGGTGTATTGTACCAGCCAAAAAGGTTCAAGTACACACACGGTATCAAACCATCCTTTTAAACTGTCTTGGAGTTTAATCATCTACCATTCAAAATACATACAATATCGAAATTCTCAAAGAACAAGTTAGTATTTCGAAAAATTTAACAAGCACCAAAGTTAGTACTTTGTGTAACCTTAAGATTGCTCCATTTTGTTTTGGCTTTGTTTTGGTAGTTTCGGTTAGAGGCTTATGATGTTAGCTTGTTGTTTTCGCATCTTTCTTTGGTTAAGTAATGTTTTGATTATAATTTTTTTAAAGTTATTATAGATACCATCAGATGGCAAAAACAAAAAATGTCGAAATGGAATATAAAAGAATTGAAAAGAAAAACCCAAAATTGAGAAGAAGAAGAGAAGAAAAGGCTATGTTTTTGTCTCGATTGTCCGCCCTCAGAAATTATTTGAGATTGATTTGAATTTTTATTTTGCTTTTGAGAATTTTTATATGTTACGGTTAGTTATGCCAATTTTTCTAGAAAATTCAGGAAATACGAGACAGACAATTAGAGATACCAAATTGCTTTAACAAAAACTATTACATTAAATTAATCATTCATGTGCTGAGAGTAAAGAAAACCTAGTTTTCTCTCTGGGAAGAGCCGTCGCTACAGTAACCTTCGGAAGATTCTCCGTGTCTAAGTCTGGCGACCGGCGGCTTTCATACCGCCGTTGCCGGCCCCGTCGTTTGTCTCTGTTCTTTCCTTCTATAGTTTTTTGTTTTCTCGGTTTATGTCGAAGGTTTTCAAAATGGATCTGGGTTCGATTCAAGTTGGTTTGGATCGGTGAGGCTTGTGGCTTCAGATATGCCTGAGTCTCAGCCGATGGTAGGGGTTGTGCCGTTCTGGTGGAAATCCGGTGGTGGTTGGTTGTCATTTTTGCGGTGGTTTTCTCCTCTGTCTTCCTTGCCGGTTTTCTCTTGCCGGATTCTGAAACTTCTCGTCGAGCGGTGTGGTCGGCGTTTGTCCTCCGCGGTGGTGAAAATTTTTGGTCTCGCAGATGGTCCTGGTGAAGGTCTCAGCCTGTTCGAGATCTGGTTATGTTTTGCTCCGGTCGAAGTAGTTTCGTTTCTTTCTCTTCTTTGCCGCTTCGTCCCCTTGAATCGTCGCTTTTAGGCCCTATCTTTATTCCCTTTGCCTAGTCTTATGTTAGTATAGTATTAGTTCTTATAGTCTTCTGCTCGTTAGGACTTGGATTGCTTTTGGTTTTTTGCAGATTGGGTGTGAGTAGTCGTTGTGTCGAGGTTGGAATTCTTCGTTTAGCATCTTTGTTATTTCGGTGTTTCTATAACAGTCTCTTTCCACCGCCTTTAGTTTTAGTGAATAATCAGTTTTCGCCTTAGGTCTTTCATTGTCAGTTCTTGTAAGACTAGCTTTTTGTGGGAATGCGAAGTTCTAGATTTAGACTCTTGAGGGTGAAGATTAGGTGGGTATGAGTTTAGAATCTCGTTCGTGGTTCCTTGATCATGCTATTCGTCGTATTTGGGTATATTTTTTTCGCAGTTGCCTATAGCCTCGTCGTCGACTTGTGAGCTTTGTTAGTTCCGCGACTTTTGCTCTTTCCGCGCTATCTGTTGACTGCATTTGCTTCTCAGATTCCGGCGTTTAGTGGTAGATTTGTTTTCACTAGTTTTTTCGTTGTTTGGGACTTAGTTTCTTGGTAAATTTTCGGGCTCTGTTTTCCGGTAATATTTCGGATTTTGTTTTCCCTGTTATAGACTTTTGATTCTAATGTTTAATAGTCGGATTTTGTATCTTAATCCGTCATATTTTAATTTAAAAAGTTTAGATGGAAAAAAAAAAATTAATCATTCTTGTGTCTGAACGGCTAAAACAAAAGCAGCGGAAAAGAGAAATGTCCCGTCTGTCTTTATCTTCCACTTCCACTTCCACTTTCAGGTCGCGTTGCTCCACTCTCCATTGCAAAGAGAGCTCGATGCCCTTTTTGTAATTCACCCTGAAACCTTCTTAATTTACTGCAACTGCCACTATACGTACTCCACCTTCTTCTGTGACATATGATGAAGATTGCAGATTTTACCCTCTTCTTCTTCTTCGTCTCCTTTCCCTCGTTGCTTCAAGCTCAATCTCAGCCTCTCGATATCGACCCACATGACAAATCCTCTTTATTGATATTCCGCGTTTCGATTCACGACCCGAATCGAAGCTTGTCGACATGGTACGGCTCAACGTGTTCTAACTGGACAGGTCTAGCTTGTCAGAATCCGACCGGCAAAGTTCTCTCCCTCACTTTATCCGGTACGAATTTGTCTGGTCAGCTTCACCCATCGCTCTGTAAGCTCACTTCCCTTCAAATATTGGACCTTTCTCGGAACAATCTCTCTGGAAACATTCCTTCTTGCTTCGGTGCGTTGCGTAATCTTAGGATACTCAATCTTAGTCGGAATAGATTGGTTGGTGCGATTCCCGCCGCATTTGGTAACCTTAAGGAGCTTAGAGAAGTCGTTCTAAGCGAGAATATAGATTTGGGAGGATTGATTCCACACTGGGTTGGAGATTTGATGAATCTGGAGAGAGTTGATCTAAGTTTCTGCTCGTTTCTTGGAGAACTACCTGAGAGTTTGCTGTATTTGAAATCTCTCAAGCACTTGAATCTTGAGAGCAATAACTTGACTGGCACACTTAGAGATTTTCAACAGCCATTGGTGGTTCTTAATCTTGCTTCAAATCGGTTTTCCGGTACACTGCCTTGTTTCTACGCCTCTCGTCCATCTCTTAGTGTTCTGAATCTTGCTGAAAACTCTCTGGTTGGTGGATTACCTTCCTGTTTGGGTTCCATAGAAGAGCTGAGTCATCTGAATCTATCCTTCAATGGCTTCAGCTACGAAATATCTCCAAGGCTCGTGTTTTCGGAGAAGCTTGTCATGTTGGACTTGAGCCGTAATGGGTTTTCAGGTCGTCTCCCAAACAGAATCTCGGAAACTACTGAGAAATTGGGTCTGGTTCTTCTCGACCTCTCTCACAATAGGTTTTCTGGTAATATACCGTTGAGGATCACCGAGTTGAAGAGTTTACAAGCATTGCGTCTCTCTCACAATCTTCTCACGGGAGATATCCCAGCTAGAATTGGGAATCTGACATATCTCCAGGTCATTGATCTTTCCCACAATGCATTAACCGGCTCAATCCCTCTCAATATTGTTGGTTGCTTTCAGTTGCTTGCTCTGATGATTAGCAACAACAATCTCTCTGGCGAAATCCAACCCGAGCTTGATGCATTGGACAGTCTGAAGATACTGGACATAAGCAACAACCAGATTTCGGGTGAGATCCCGCTTACTTTGGCTGGCCTGAAGTCGCTCGAGATTGTGGATATCAGTTCCAACAACCTCTCAGGAAACCTGAATGAAGCCATTACCAAATGGTCCAATCTCAAGTATCTCTCTCTTGCCCGGAACAAATTCAGTGGAACCCTTCCTTCTTGGTTGTTCAAGTTTGACAAAATCCAAATGATCGACTACTCCAGCAACAGATTCTCCTGGTTCATACCGGATGACAACTTAAACAGCACACGCTTCAAGGATTTTCAGACCGATAGATCTGCAGAGCCACCGGGGAAAGTAGAGATCAAAATATCAGCAACTGTGGTTGCCAAAGAAGAGCTAAGCTTCAGCTACAACCTATTGTCAATGGTTGGGATTGATCTTTCTGACAATCTATTACACGGAGAAATCCCAGAAGCTTTGTTCAGACAGAAGAATATCGAGTACTTGAACTTGTCTTACAACTTCCTCGAAGGTCAGCTTCCGCGTCTAGAGAAGCTACCAAGGTTAAAGGCTTTAGATCTTTCACACAATTCTCTGTCGGGTCAAGTCACTGGAAACATCTCGACTCCACCAGGACTGACCCTTCTGAATCTATCTCACAACTGTTTCTCTGGAATCATTACCGAGAAGGAAGGACTTGGAAAGTTTTCAGGCGCTTTGGCAGGAAATCCGGAACTGTGTGTGGAATCTTCCGGAAGCAAGTGTGACCCGGCAAACATTGATGCATCACAGGAGGAAATATATCAAAACGAATTGGTAGAAGGACCGATATCGATTTGGATATTCTGCTTGAGCGCGTTTATTAGCTTTGATTTTGGTGTGTTAGGTATCTTCTGCTCAGCTCGTGCCCGGGGTTATATTCTTCAGACCAAAGCTTAACTCCGAATCGTGGGCAAATGGCAAAGAGAAGGTTGATTCATGTATATTCAGTTGTAACACTAATGTCTGTTGGCTGAGACGTGAAGTGGAAATGCTTGTTTGTTATCTTGACGAGTTTCTCTGCCTCTCGCAAATGTTACTTTGTGTATATAACAATTTGACGCATCTACATTTACATGAACCGGAGACATTGTCAATTGTTATTCGGTTCTTGTTCTGTTTGTGATTCAAGAACACGGACCTCCAACATTATGTAGGCTAATTTAATTTGACTGAATGATCCAACAGTCTTGACAATTAAGAAAAAAAGGATAAATCTAAATTTTAAAAAATAATATTTCTTTCAAAATCAAAAATACACAATTTTTGAATTTATGGTTTAGTATTTCGGATTTCGTGTTTAATTTCAAAGATAATTAGAATTAAAAATTAATTTAATTTTTAGACTAATCCTATATCTAATATATAACAAGAGGCCAGCACTCTCCATAATTGGACACATGGCCTTTTCTATAGCTGCCACGTGTATTTTTTTCACTTATTAAAATAAAAATTGGCATTTAATCGTTTCATCTTTGCCTCCGCAGAGTTACAGAAAACTACTGTGACTGTAAACTTTTGCTGTAGGCTTTTGGCTGTAGAGATTTTGGCTGTAAAAACTGTGACTGTTACTTTTAAATATTAATAAAAGTCTGATTGGTAATAAAAATTGTAGAAACTGTGGCTATTATTTTAAATATTATAATTTATGTTAAAATATATAAATTATGCCAAATTTGTATTCGGATGGTGATATAGCGATGAAACTCACACAAATAAATATTTTCAATCCAATCACGCCGTGTTCACTGGCGGTACCGACAAAATGGATTTCAAAAGAAAGAGAAAAAACAATTAATGATTAATTAATTAAAATTTCGTTGTAATAAATTACACATAGATTTATATATGGATTTTAATTATTTTGGGAAAGAAAATAAACAAAAGTTTTCGGTTTTTATTGTTTAAAACAAAAGTTTTAAGTAAATATATTTTAACAGTCCCACTAAAGTCACATGACTTTAAAAAAAAATGAAAAAGAAGAAGAAATAAGTAAAAGTGGCTATTATGACTTCAAAAACAAATAAAGTCTTAAAAGTTTGATTGGCTGATATATGACTGTAAGGAGTATTTTACAGTCTTAAAAGTCTATTAGCCAATCGCCCTCCTAATGTTCCTTCGACAAACCAAGGTAGGTCTACTAGACATTTACTTTTCATCTCCTACATACGTCGATCCATATTCTCTATATCTCTGAAATCAACGAAATGAAGAATTGGTTCGTTTCACCATTAAATTTTTAACATTCCTCTTCTCCCAGTTTTGATGTATTTCTTTGTTCAGTTTGAGTTTTTTTTAGATCAACAATAGACAATTTCCTATAAGCAGACGAAAGCCAGCGTTGTCAACGTAAAAGAAGAAATTCGCCTAACAGAGGTGCAATCGGCCGAACTGTCACGATTATGTGATCTCGGAGGTTTGGTTTTGATTAAGTTTTTTTTTTTTCCAAATGATTATTCTCAAGAAATTGTTCTTTGCTATTTGGAAAATGGATGATAGATTTACCGCATAAAAACAGAGGAGACATGAAAATCAAAAGCTCTCAACTTAATTGCATATATAAAAATCGAAGTAAGTCCTCTTCTTCTGAAAGCATATGTTTTTTTTCTCAGATCAAATGGTCAGCGATGATTCTGATATGCAATTTTATAAAACATTGTAAAAGGCCAAGAATTAAAGGGAAAAAACAAAGTATATTAGGGATTAAGAAGTTGTCTAGGTATTTGTAACTCATTTCTTGCTAGAACTTTTGTTATTGTCTCCGTTAAGTCCTCACGTTTGGTTATTGACTAGGAATTCCACAACTATGCACAAGCAGCTGTCGTTTACAGTTCCACAAAATACAGCAATTGTGCAACACGAATAATATAAGACAAATTAGACTTAAGTGAGCTAGAATTATCTAGATGTTTAGGTGTTACATATAAGGTGTTTTTCATATAGGCCTCTGTCCATATGTTTGGTTGTCACCTACGAGATGTTCATGACATCTACCTTGGTTTTCTTCTTTGACTATATGGCAATGGACCACTGAAACTATGAGAAACGGGGTCTCTTCAGGCCTTTAAGTTTTTTTGGGCTTATATCATGGTTTGTTATTTCACATGTTCTGCTTAGAACATAAATTTGATTGACTCTGTTCCTTTGCTTAGTAGGGGTTGGGTGCAACAAATTATGAAACAAAAAGGAGGACAATATCTAATGTGGAAATTAAACCTCTTGGGAGAATGGCCTTTTGTCTACACCTCTCAATTTCCCCCATTGCCAAGACATTTTGCCATAGTTGTTCTCTCATATATATATATATATATATATATATATATATATATATATATATATATATATATATATATTTTTTTTTTTTTTTTTTTTTTCCTTTCACTACTTTTATCAAATGATTCCGTTTTCCCCTCATGTATCGTCAATGCTTTTATGAGTTTTCTCTATGCAATAGTTCAAATTTTATTCTTTTTTCTTTTTGATAACTATCTCTTCCTCCTTTGTTAAATGCAGAGTTACGACAATTTGTTGTACGTGGAAGAAGGGAAAATATTGAAAGCTATAGAGAACTCATAAATTGATAACCATAAAAGGTAGATATGGTGGTAAGCGATTGAAGATCGAGAAGGAAGAGATGAACCTCCAGACGAGAGAATGATTGCAAAGAGAAAGACAACAGAGGGACAGATGGTGATGACAAGTCGGCAAAGATAATGAAATGGAATGGCAAGCCCTAACTAAAATGTGTCACTCATCTGAAGAAAGAGCTCTTTTTCTTTTGTTTAGCAGATTAGTAACCTTTTTTTATTGTGAAATTAGTCACTCGCGGAATAGTCGAGTTTCAAAAACCAATCAAACTGTCTTTACCCAAAAAAAAACACAATAAAACTAAAATATCAAACTCGCAAAATTGTTTTGGAATAAAAATGTATGGGTACATGTACTGCATGATCTTATATAATATTTTAAAGTTTTTTCAAAACTTAAGTTATGAGAAATTGCCATGTGTCACATAAATTTGTGACATGTGTCATTCTCCTTTAATTTCAATGAAAAACTAATTAATTTTGTTTTGTTTTTATAACTTTAGGAGAAATAAAAAAACGTTTATAGAATTAAATTCTTACCAATCACTACATCAAGAAAATCATTTATTAAAAAAAAACTGAAAATAACATATCAAGTTATTATAATTTTTTTTTTGGGTCAACATCAAGTTATTATAGTTATAATCTAATTTTATGATCTTTATATTTTATAAATATATTTTAATCTTATATAATATTTTAAGGTTTCTTCAAAACTTAAGTTATGAGAAGCTGCCATGTGTCACATAAATTTGTGACGTGTGTCATTCTCCTTTAATTTCAATGAAAAACTAATTAATTTTGTTTTGCTTTTATAACTTTAAGAGAAATAAAAACCGTTTATAGAATTAAATTCTTACCAATCACTACATCAAGAAAATCATTTATTAAAAAAGAACTGAAAATAACATATCAAGTTATTATAGTTTTTTTTTTGGGGTCAACATCAAGTTATTATACCTTTATCAAAAAAAAAAAATATCAAATTATTATAGTTATAATCTAATTTTATGATCCTTATATTTTATAAATAGATTTTAATATTAATCTATTTGGCTAAATATAAATTCAAGTGAAAATTAGTGGATTGTAAATATAAAAAAGGTTAACTCAATAAGCTCAATAACATTTTCGATATTTTTCAAAGAGATACACAATTTCTTTGACTCTACGTTTGGGTTCAGACATTTGGGTTGTATAGTTTCTCATACATATATATTTCCATTATTTTCATCTTATTATCAAATATTCAACCGCATAATTTGATATAAACCAATAAAAAAAAAATGCACTCTATATTAGTCTTTACACCTATAATTAATTATCTAACATCATATAAAACATAATATAGTAACTAGCATTTAGCCCACCTAAAATTTCGATTTTACCCTTAATGAAAAACAACAAAGACTCATAAACGTAGTTAACTATGTTCGGAAATCGATATAGTTAACTATGTTAGGAAATTAATAGGTAACTATGTTTCTGATAATAGTTAACTATGTATGTTATTTTTCCATTATGCAAACTATAATAGGTAACTACGTTCTGAACGTAGTTAACTATGTTTGTTTAAATAAGTAACTATTTCAACAATATTTTCATGTAGTCAACTATATCATGAAATTAGATAACTATGCTCTGAAAATAGTTAACTATGTTTTTAAATTAGTAACTATTTTATGAAAATAGTTAACTATGTTTTTATATAGTTACATGGGTAATTTCGTCCAGTTTTGTTTCTCTCTGCTATTTATCTAATTCCGAAAATGGAACTGCTACTTTCCCAATTATCTCTCTCAAAAGTAATATTCAGCTAATTAACCCTAAAAAAAACATTGAGACAACCGGTCAGTATTGTTTTTAAGAGACTAATATTTTGAATTTATGCATTTAATTTGGGCTCAATGAAAATTTATGTTCATGCTCGCATGCTCTTTTAAACTCACGTACCCATAATCCATCTCTCTTTTTCTCCATCTATTTGAATCTCTTTAATAATCACTTTAACTCATGGTTTGAAACAAACACTTCTTATATGTTTTCTACAACGACAATGGATAACACAAAGATAACAAAAAGCAATAGACTTCTGAGAGGCATTCTGGAAGGGGGAAAAAGACTTACGCATTCAAACATATAATCAATATATTGCATATTTTACCGTGTTAATTTTTAAATCCACGCAACGCTTGGGCAATCCCCTAATTTATTAATAAAGCTTAGTTTTATTTGATTTAAAAATAGAACTAAAAACTTGCTACCTGGGCGCTGGAGAGGCCGGCACCTATCTCTTGAAAAAACAAAACGTCAAAAACTTGAACGTCAAAAACTTAACGTCTCTTCGACTTCGTCGACGTTGTAAGAAGAGAATTAGGTTTCAATGTAAGATGCTTTCGTTTTCTCTTTGTTTCATCGCATCGGTTACAAATTATTGATATTCAAGTCTGACTTTAATCTCTTACATAAACTTCTTTGTTTTCATAAACCACTTTAATGGATTCTTCTCCTCCAGCCATCGTCATCTCCCTCTCCCTCCATCCCAGCTTTCAAGTAGAATTGCTTCATAACATGCGAGTTGAATACGACTGGATTCGGCTTCTCTAATCATAGCCGATTAGATTATGATCCGCGTCAAACGCAAAAAATCATGATTTTTAAAAAATATATTGGAGAAATTAGAAATAACAAGATTATGTGGTACATCTCCCATATAGATAAATATATTTTATATTCTAAAATTTAATTTGCATGACAATTGGTTTGGATGTAAGCAATTTTGGTATAAATCGAATACGTTTAAGATTATGGGTTATCTCAAACTTATTTGAGTTCACCAAAACAAAAAAATAACGCGTTAGTATGTACAAATCTTTTAAAATAAATTAAAAAACCAAAGAAATAGTAAAAATACGAAAACTGATGATTTTTCGAAATTCAAATATTTTTTTTTGTTTTTAATTTATTTTGTATAAACTGTTTGACATTCGCCAATATTGACAATTTGTACATATGGTTGATAGTTTTATAAACTCCAACAGTTTGATTGATAACAAACATAGCAATAATTCTTGTATATTCTTATAATAGAAATTATCAAAACCTTTAGATACATACATATATATATATATATATATATGACATCGGTAAATGATTCATCGTTATAACATTATGTTATATAACATTTTAAAATATTAAAGGTTACGTTTTAATTGGGTTTAAATTTGTAACACATTTATTTGTAGGCTTATGTTAAAAAATTAATGAGATATATAGAGATTTCCACCATGGCATCTAGAATTAATTGAAATTTTTTATTGGTTAATTTAATTGACGTGTCCTTAAATCTCTCTTTGATCGACACATATGATTTTTTGCACTTATATATTCTCAATTAATATATAGAGGATTCTCTACAAAAATATAACTTCCTCCTAATCCGTCCGAGAATCTTGTATGTCTCTTAGGTAACTTATGCATATCTCGATCCCTTCGTCTTTTTCTCTTTGTCGACGAGTTCGTTACTTTCACTTTGTGTGATATGCTGTGAATGAATCATTACGGAATCCGTCGGGAGCAAGAGTTAAGTTTATTTGTTGACTTTTTGATGATTAGATTTCATATGAATATTGTATTTAGGAAATTATACTCTAATAGTGTTGGAATAAGCTTGTGTCATTTGATTTGATTGAGAACAAAGAAGGATCGATTGAAGACGGAGATGTCAATTTAGGATTTGGAAATGAAGGGAAAGCCACACATGTCTGCACAATAAAGAGAAAGATGAGTTAGCGAATCACACGTGGAAAAGTCAAGAAATAGAAAGAGTCTTATTTACTTTTAAAATAAAAGGAAAATATATAGTTTTTTCCTATTTTAGCTTTGAAGAAATATGTTACCTATTAAACTATAAATAATGTAGCTCTATGAGCAAAGAGATTATCCGATCAATAAACAAGCTTTTGAAATTTTAGTCTTTAACTTTCTTCTGATTCTGAAAGCAACTTACTTTTCTTTTCTTTAACCACAATTCCAACAAATAGTACTTCTGCCTTTCTTCCTTCCATGAATATCATAAGGGTTTCAATTCTTTAATTTGATTGATTTTAAACGACCAAAAGGAGAACGCTTCCAAGTTTCTTGGTTTTTTGTTGTTATTTTCACAGGAAACGAGAAGATAATTGAAGTTGATGAAACAAAAACTGTCCATGCCTGGCAGAAATAAGGTTGAATGTTTTCTCTTTGTGTGAACGAAATCTATACTAAAAACTGTCCATGCCGTTGTTTAGATTTTATTTGATATGATTAGATTTTAATGCATGCTTCTACAACTTTCAGATGAGAAAAAGGGTGCACCTGACGAGAACAAGCACATAGTAAATCCATGAATCGACAAGGTACATCGAAGTCAAACAAGAATCCCCAATGAATCGATCTGTTTATGTTGGTTCGTTGTTGATCTTCTGAATGATTAAACCTTACAATTCCAGCGATAGAACAGACTGGAAGCGTAGTCAATACTATAACAAAGAATATTATTGGAGCTTCGTGTTATACTTATGTAGTTCAAAAAAGACCATAGACAGAGTAATTATTTTTTTCACCGCATAAGTGAATCCTTTGCATTAGCCAATTGGAAGGTCAGTACTTTCATCGGCTCTTCGCTCCCTTTTAACTTGAGTGCCACATTGTAGGTTTAATCTTAATTTCATTTTAGAGAATTTTCAGCTCAGTTAGCTGCGAACAATCCCCCAAATCCAGAAGGAGGTACCTTATATTCACACTTTTTAATGTATTCTTTGTTAAAATATGGCTTATTTAGGGTCTAATCTTAAAGTGATTTGTTTTTAAATGGTTATTAAAGAAAATCATAATAGATGTGGAAGTTATGAGCCAATGCTTGTTCACACTGAAGCCATGCTTTAGTTTTATTCTGAATTGAGCTTCTCGCATTCTTCATCATCTAGGTTGTACTAGGGCAGAAGCTGATTTATAAGAGTGAATAATGTTGCAACAGTCAATCATAACCATTATATTGTAGGTCGCATTTTCTGCAGGACAACCACATGATTTCATAATGTTTTTGAGATTTTTCACACGATTCATAATCTAGGGACAATAACTTTGAAATGCACCTGCAAATTTCATGTTCACGTTTACAGTATGTATAAATTTGGAATATTACATTCATGTGTTTGTTCCAATATATAATTTAGTTATATGATTAGCAGGAAGATGAGATTAACAAATGCATGTCGTGGGGTCCAATGGTCCACAAGCGGTGCTACTCAAGACTCCTAAACTGTTATTGCGAGAGATGGACGTGCAAGGAATGACTTATAATTCAGCGTGTGTTATGACTCGACGACTCCTCTCGGGTTTATTTGAAAGACAAAGAAACCTCTCGACTCGACTCATGCCAGCTTTGATTTTGTAATGTAAGCATTAGTTCAAGTGCAACAAACTACATTTGCTTAAAAATAGCTATTCAAAAAACTTTGTTAAAAGAATATAATGTGATATGGTGAACCGTATTCATTCTTGATTTTAAGATTTATGAGACTGGTTTCTACTTTAATAAGGCGATTTGCACATACTTCTCAAATTATAATTTACTGAATTGCACTGTAAAATAGTATTTTGTAAAAAAATTATGAATGAAAAAATCCACGCGTAGGCGCGGATAATCATCTAGTATATATTAATAGATGAGACATTCACCTAGGTGTCAAGCAATGAGCAATTTAAGGAACACATCATTTAATTTTAACCAATCAGAACATTTCAATTAAAAATATATGTCATGGTGGAAATCTCTACATATTCTCATTAATTTTATAACATACGCCCATTAATACATGTTTTATAAATTTAAGTCCAACTAAATATAATATTTTAGATTTGCCATATCTATTTTTAATTTTTTATGATATATTAACAAGTTTTTTATTATTATGAAGATCAATTTAGACGGAAAAATGAAGATCAATTTATACTTAAAAGATATCGAAATAAATAACATTTGCATATTTTTAATCAATTTTACACATAAAAATATTAAAACTAATGGCATTAACATATACTTGATCAAAAGTATTTAACTTTTTACATTTATGCACAATATATATAATTTTGTACGTTTATAGATATTAGAAATCATATGCTTTGTTATACACGTTTAAATATTAAAAGTTTGTATATGTTAAAATCGATTCGTCGACCTATTTAATCATTTAATGCCGCGCTTGGTGTTGATCAAAATCTAGTTTGATTGAATGATCCAACCGTGTTAAAAACCTAACACAACCCGCTCAATAAAAATTATATTTCTTTTAAAACTCGAGTTAACAATTTTTTTTAGAGGTGGGCAAAACGGTTTACAATTTTGTTTTGGTTCGGTTTATTCGATTTTTTAATTTTTCTTTTATAAAAACTAAAATCATATAAAACTTTTGTAATTTGATTCGACGCAATTTTGGTTTGGTATTCACTTCAGTTTTAGATTGATTTGTGTTTTTTTTATAGAGTTTAATTTTTGTTTATAAACTAGTTTAAGACATCAATTAATAATTATTTAATACGATTATATTTATTTTTAATATATATACAATTTAAAAAATGATGTCAACAAAAATATACAGTTTAAAAATATAAAATTCTAATGAATTTCAGTTGATTTGGTTTGGTTCCACAAAAGACTTTCATTTTTTTTCGAATTTAAAATAACGAAACCAAACTGTTTATAAATATATTTTGGTTCGATTTCGCTATAACAATATTATTATGAAATGTATTCATCATGTAAATTTCGTTTCCCCACAAAATAAATAATCGGTGAAGAAAAAGCTATTTTTCGCCTCAAAGAAGGTTTAGTTTCCTGTAAAGGCCACACCTTGATCGGTGTTTGATTCTGGGTTTCTCCAAATTGGTAGCGAATTCGATCCGTTCTTCTTTAGGATCTCAACCCAGAATCATGCTTTCGTTATCCTCTTCTTCATTGCTTCGTCCGAGTTTACACTTACATGGTTCTTCTGACCGGTCCGGCTTTGTGAGAAATAGGAGTATTAGCTCGTTCGGTCGGAAAGTCTTTTGCTGTTCCATAGCCCCTGCCACCAAATTTGATGTAATATCACAATTTGCTATTATTGTAGTCCAAACTAGTTTCGTGAATCATGGTGGAAGCTGCCTTTATCTGGGTTTTGGATCAAATGTTCTTCATTTTAGGTTGGGATCTTTGGGTCGTGTCTAATATTTGATGATGTGATGATTGATCTATGCAGAATCTCTCCAAGTCAGGAGGAGGTATGCGTAAACAGCGAGAGCTTGAGAATGATTCTGATGTACTTATAGAATGTCGAGATGTGTACAAATCCTTTGGGGAAAAACATATCTTGAAAGGTGTTAGCTTTAAGGTATTCTTGTTTTTGTCATTTTACATAAAAAAAATTAAGTGTGAAACAATGTTTGTTAGTGATTTGCAAAAGGATGGTTCTAGCTTTAGGCTTCTGCGCGGCTTGTCGTCAGTCTCGACTATCTGAGTGGTTTTCTTTGCTACTCTTTTGCTTTAAGGATCACATTGACAAACCATATGCCATAAGAGTGTACTGTTTTGGCTATTTGTAGCATGGAATTGATAAATATGCTGTGTTATCATATTTAAACTCTTGAATCCCGGGAATGGTCTCAGATACACTGCAAAGGATTCTAGTGTAAATTACAAGTCATTTTTTTTAGTTCTCTGCACACCAGTGGATATTGTTTTCGCATATTGTCTGTCTTTCTCCTGTTACAACCCTTGGAATTTGATGACATCATACGAGGTTATCTTTTCCCAGACTAGTTTTGGAACTTTAGATTATGCAAAGCCTTCAGACACAAACACACCACATTCTAACCAATTTATAGTATGCAGATTAGACATGGCGAAGCTGTTGGGGTGATCGGTCCTTCTGGGACTGGAAAATCAACTATTTTAAAGATCATGGCTGGTCTTCTTGCTCCAGACAAGGTCTGCAACTGTTGCATGTCATGTTCAATTTTTTTTTCACTATCTGGTAGATCGCAGCCTTCAGATTATGGATTGTCTCTGATGCTTGGTATGCAGGGAGAGGTTTATATACGAGGAAAAAAAAGGGCTGGTTTGATAAGTGATGAAGAAATATCAGGACTTCGTATTGGCCTCGTAAGGGCTGTTCTGAGATATAATTCTCTCGAGTCGTGCATTTTTGGTTTGGATTTGTTTATAATGGCTTTTTCTATCTTATAGGTATTTCAGAGTGCAGCTCTCTTTGATTCTCTAACAGTTCGTGAAAATGTTGGTTTTCTACTGTAAGATGTTATTCTTTAACGTCCTACATAACCTCATTTCTAGCCAAAAAGTGGCCGATGCTCTTTTGTTTTCAGTCATAGTGATTAAACTTTTCCATTTTAACTAATCTCAGTTATGAAAGTTCAAAAATGTCCGAGAATCAAATATCTGAGCTTGTGACACAAACCTTGGCAGCTGTTGGTTTGAAGGTACCCTAATTATTATCTAAGTTATCAAAGTTTGCATCAAATGATGATTGTTTACCCAGCTAGAAACACCTGGTTCTTATGATAAATTTTTTTTGTTGCATACAACTTTCATAACATAGGCTAGTTCAGTACTTAGTCAATAGTTTATCCAGCTTATTATTGGTTTTTTTCTAATAAGATCAGGGGGTTGAGAATCGACTACCTTCTGAGCTATCTGGTGGGATGAAGAAAAGGGTTGCTTTAGCTCGTTCCCTCATTTTCGATACAACGAAGGAGGTCATAGAGCCAGAGGTAATCGAAAGATCTACTCAAGTTCATGAATGTGTTTCTTCTTTAGAGGCTCAGCTCCTGCATCTGTATAGTTCTTGATGAAACTTTTAACTCATCATGTGGCAAAAATTAGGAATTCATTTATGGGTTTTGAAAATGCATCATGCACTGCTTTTTTCTTAGGTGCTCTTGTACGATGAGCCAACTGCTGGACTTGATCCAATTGCATCAACTGTAGTTGAAGATCTTATACGGTCTGTTCACATGACGGGTGAGGAGGATGCACTTGGAAAACCTGGAAAAATTGCCTCTTATTTAGTTGTTACCCATCAACATAGCACCATTCAAAGAGCTGTAGACAGGTTCTGCTTTTAGTCCATATTTCAACAAGTTATGGTTTTGCAGCTTTTGCTTCATCCCTTGAGAAGAAGTGTTTCTTCTATTCAGGTTATTGTTTCTGTATGAGGGAAAGATCGTTTGGCAAGGAATGACTCATGAATTTACAACCTCGACAAATCCTATAGTTCAACAGGTTTCGTTTTTCACAAATTCACATATTCAACAAGAATGTATTTCAGGAGACATTAGTTTGAGTCATTCATTGTCTTTTCGTATCTCTCAGTTTGCTACAGGAAGCCTCGACGGACCAATCAGATACTAGAGAACGCAAACAGATAAAAATGGATGGAAGAAGTGGCGAGGCATGGTTGATATACAACATATGGATATACACTGTCTGGGTTCTGGCAAACATATGCCTTGTGTTGAGTTGTGTATGCAGCCTCCTCTTGCTCCCATTAAGATTCCATAGAAACTGTCCAGAGCAATTGGTTCACAGGATTCTTCAATTCTTCCAAAACAAAGCTTAGCCTACTTGTAAACAAGCGAACGTATAAATGCATAGATGAGAATTGGGTTTAAAGTGCCTAGAACAAGACTTGCATTCTCAGACATATTCCAACAAAATTGAAACTTAAACTAATACATCTGAGTCTAATCAAAAAGAGTGGTAACAATGTATATATACACAAAGATTACTCTCATATAGTAGAAGAAAAGAAAGGATTTTTGTTTAACTACCCAACTTGAAAGCATCAACAAAGAGACCCAAACAAACACCAGCTTTCCAGAAATTCATAAAAACAACAAAAGACTGTAACTTGCCAGAAAACATTGAAGAAGATGGCTTCTTATACATTAGCATACCGATTCCTTCAATGGCAGCCACCACGATTCCTGCAACAAGCACGTCCCAATCACCGGTCTGACCAAGAATGGTGGCCAATGCATTGGCAGTGTAGAAGCCAAGAAGCAGCAAGAATATCTTCATTGGGAAGTTTTTTCTTGCAGAGTTTAGCTTCAGAAGCAGCTGTTCACCTAATGCAATCGCAATTCTGCCTAATCTGGTGCTACCAAGACCACTTCTGTCTCCATTAATCTCTTGTCCTCCTCCGTTATCTCCAGGAACAGAAGAACCTGTGTCTAACGCAAACGCTATTCTCCGATTTGCTCTTCCAATCTGAAAACTAATGAAACAAAAACGAAGACAAGTTTCAATATATCATCAACAAACCAAGAAAAACAAAAAAAAATCAAAACTTTACCTTTTCATGGGCGATTGATGATGGTTTCTTCCGTGGAACACATTTACGATCAAGGGTCGAGCTTCTTTTTCAATTTCCAAGATTCTTAACCATGATGGCAAGAAGACGCGTGAAGCTTGAATTTGAGATGCCATGCCTCGGTTTCTGAGATTTAGGGTTTTTCTTTATACGTCACAAAGGATCAAATAGACGCAACCAAGACTTAATTGATCATATCGGAGAAGGGATCCAGAAGCAACCGATTGGTTTAAGATGAAAAATGCAAGAAGGATTCAATGGAGAGGAAGGTTCAGGGGAGTTTTTGATAAACGAAGTTAGGTTTTCTCACCCTCACTATTCCTTGTTTTTTTCTCAAAAAAATAGTATTTCACTTATATTCAATTTTTATATTATCATTATTAATTTTTAATAATAAATCTATTTGAGAAATACCATTTTTATAATTCTATTTCTTTTTAATATTACTATTTGCTGTCAATTTTCAAAAATACTATTTTTGAAACGCAAATTTATAAAATTATAAAAGTTTATAAGAAAGATTATACGGTTTTATAGGATTTTATAAAGTTTTATAACATGTTTTTTTGTCAATGATCTCCATATATTAAATCAAGTGCAAACGGTTTGGTGATTGTTCCGTGGGATAAACCGTACCAATTCTGTCTGACTTACATGAGAAAATATATAACTTTGTGCTCGAGCTTCTTTTGCAAGGGAATCGGCCCAGACATTTTCACTCGGAGGGATATGAAATAAACTAAAATTCTCAGAGTTTCCTCTAAACATATAGAAATCTAATTCTGATCTAAAAACTGGCCAATCTAGTGGACTTGCTGTCATGGATATCAAGCTTGCATAATACGTCTCAATCTTCACTGAGGGGAGTCTCATCTCGCTTAGGCAACCCATCGCCCACAGTAGCCCATCCAATTCTGCGTGTAATGCCGAAATGCTTCTTCTGCATCTTCTCATACCAAAAGTGATATGATCCATATTATCCTTTAGGCTCCACCCTAGTCCGCTGACCAGCCCATGATCAGTCCAAAATACATCGATTTGATATGTCGGGATTTGGGTATTTCGAAGGGGTCCTTGGGTCGTCAGAAAAATGTTTTATAAAATTTTATAAATTTGAGATTTGATGAATGTTTTATAAAAATAGAATTTTTTTTTTTTTTATAATTTTGTTTAAACTATAAAATAAAAGCATCAAATATTTGAAAAATCATTTTATAAATAATAGAAAATCTAACTCTAAGTGACAAACCGTACTACCTTATAGAAAATTTACTCAATAATAAAAAAATTATTTTTGAAGAGATAAATTTTATTCACTATAGTAAGTTG
This sequence comes from Pseudoturritis turrita, assembly GCA_900406555.1. NCBI lineage: Eukaryota > Viridiplantae > Streptophyta > Magnoliopsida > Brassicales > Brassicaceae > Pseudoturritis > Pseudoturritis turrita. Next base: position 141,063 of record OVBL01000521.1, read on the forward strand.
CTTCTTCAGTTTGTTTGCCCGAATTTGGCTTTTTCGGTTGGTCTTAGTCCAAGGTTCTTAAAGAGGTGAAGAAAGCGTGTAAGTTGTGGTGTTTGCGACTGGTTTCAGGTTCATTTTGATTTTGGTTTTTGCCTTGGTTGTGGGCTTTGTTCCCTTTGTCTTTAGTTTCGGTTTCGTTTTCAGGTTTGTTTCACTTGTTTTCCTCTTTTAGCATTGTTTTTGGAGATTTTGTGTTTGTCTGCCGGCTTAAGTTTCCGGAATTCGTTCCAACTTTGTATTTCTCTTTGTATTCTACCTTGTTTAATAAATTTTTCTAGATGACAAAAGAAAAACAAAGGACAAACCGTACTATCTTATATTTGGAATAGGGTTATTCATTATTTCATTTAGGAATATCATATGAAGTGAGGTTTAAAAAGATTTTCTTAGAAATGAAATTTGGAGTGGGGTCGAGAGATAGTCTGAGATAGGTTTGGGAATTCGGGTATTCGGTTTGGTTCTGAATCTTTCGGGTAAAAGGGTTTAGGATCCATATAGGTACCGAAACAATTTTAGTTCGGGTTCGGTTCGGTTCCTATCGGTTTCGGGTCGGTTCGATTTTAAATTTTTAGAATCAGTAATTACCCGAAAACTTTCGGTTCCTATTCGGTTCGGTTCGGTTCCGGGTATTTTTTACCCAAACTACCCGGAAATACCCAAAAATACACAAAATATCCGAAAAATAATAATAAAAATCTATAAAAATTGAAATAATACACCTAAATTGGTTACTTTTTATCCGAATTATCCGAAAATACCTAAAAATATCCGAACTAACCGAATTAACCAAAAAAATAACAAAGAAAAATTGTAAAATTTACCCGAACTACCCAAACATATCCAACCTAAAACCAAAATATGTATGAATTAATTTATGTTTTGGGTATTTCGGGTACCCGTTAGGTTCTCGGTTCAATTCCGGTTCTTCGGTTCTAGACATATAGGATCCATCGGATTTTTTGAAAAAATCGATTCGGGTAATTTCGGGTCGATTCCAGTTCGATTCTTCGGTTCCGGGTTTTTTTCCCCAGCCCTAGTCTGAGAATTAAGGTAATGATAAAGTTTTGCAAATTTATTCAGCTCTCATATTTCCACATTGACATATAAATCATGGCCAATATATCCAGTTTATTGGATCCGTTTATTCTCCAATACGTAAAACGTACAAAAGTTACAAGAAACTTCACTTGACCATATTTATGACCAAAAGCGACCAAACATTACTATTACAGTCTTTAAATGCCAGTAGGCCGATTTCTTGGTGGCATTTCACCGGCCTTCTTCACACATTTGGCAAATGGTGGCCGATCTCGGATTTACAAAAGTGCAACATTCACAAGCCCATTGGCTCGAATCAGAGCTGCTGGCTCTAGAAGTGGATCCCTTGTGTTTCCCCACTAAGCTCTTTGAACTTTTGTTTCGATCACACGCACCATGCGAGCTCACATCCGGTAGCCCGTTCTCCAGCGCTCGAACTAAGTTCTCAAAATAGTTTTTTGTGACACTGTTCATTCCCAGTAATAAAAAATGTTATTAGCTTCTTTAGTCACGCAGAGCCAACTAAATGAATGAAATGCCATACTTATTTAGTTTGCGAGTCAGTCATAACTAAATTTCCTTGCAAAACTGTTTCAGAACAGCTACTATAATTTAGACTTGTTAACAGAATGTACATGACATGCCATACTTATTTAGTTTATCAGTTTCTTCTGTAGGTTTGGAGAACTACCTTGTTAAACCTGCCAGTTTTGTGCGGAACTCATTAAAATCTTCCGATGGACCTTTAGCGTCAGAGTACAATTGCAGTTCTTTTTCAGCACATTGATGAAGTCGTTCAAGGCCTGCCTCAGCTTCGCCTAAATGCATGATAACAGAAGAGAAGAAATAAAATGATAAATTTTAGCACAATAAAGCCTGTTGCAAACAAAAGTACCATACCTATTAACACATTGAAATTAGCGGGTCAACAATGAAACCGAGCCCTGACCAAATTGGTTAAGATTCGGATTAAGGAGCTGGACCAATTTGTTATGAATGACGCTTGATCATAGAGTCCACATTATCTCACATAGGGCATATCCTAAACCATTTCCCATCTTACTAAGACTACATGATGTTAAAATCACGACCAGATCCATCAGTGCACTTATGAAACCACTGATGGACCTAACCATCAATATATTTTCTACCTCCATATAATATCCAAAAACTGGAAAAGACAAAAGATTAATGATGGTTGTTCAATCTTTATTATTTATCTTCATGCATGAACATAATTGGTAACTGTGGTCGCTCTGTTTCTAGCACCGCCAACTTTTCCAGTTCAAAGATCATGTTTACAGGAAGAACATTCCTCTTTCCCCATGCATCCCCTTCCTAATTTCCTATCATTTTTTCGTCAACTTTTGTTCAACTGTTCCCGCTTTGAAAGACCAATCAGAGCAAAACACGCACAAAGTAATTCACTCAAGGAATCAAAACAAGAAATTTTTGAAAGCAAGGTTAGTTAAATGTGAGAGCTAAATTAAGGTACCTTGTAAGTACTCAAAGAACTGTCTCTTTCCATGCTCAGGGTCAGGTATGTAAAAACCATAGGCATATGTCCATTTTAGAACTCGTCTGCATTCGACTATCTATGAATGTAGAGCAAATTAGTGAGCGAAATCCAAAAGTCTCAGCAGGCCACAGGAGGAACGGAATTTACCTGTAACCACGCTTCTATAATGAACTTCAGTTGTGATTCAGGCTGACACTGTATGTCACTGAGCTTCTCAATCTGTCAAGTCGACCAAACAAATTTTAGCGAAACCCAACAATATTAAAAGCAAGACCGTTCATCGAAAATTAGAAGTGTCATGGCAAAATAGACAACAATCAATAACGGCATATATGCTCTCTCTTGTAAAAGATCATCATGATAACTTGAGCAAACTTTCTAACTTAATTGGATATAAAATCTGGAATGGCGGATTGGGTAAAAAAAACAAGCGAGAAGGCAAAAGAGGAGGCAAGACCAATGATTATTCTAGCAATTTCACACTTTTTTCATCAAGCAATACTTCCTTCGTGATTCTTATTTACATCAGCAAATGTTGCACTGTAAGCTCACATCATCTGTTTGCATCTTCTTAAGATCCGCCAGCGCCTTTTGCCTAGACTGCAGCAAGCAGTGAAAAAGTTTGTAAATCGTTTTAGAATAAACGCCAATGCGCTTCTTGTAAATACAAAACTTATTTAATTTGGGGTCATTATTCAATTTTACCAAAAAAGAAACATGAAACTTCAGGCAGATGATATGGATAAGACAAATTTCAAGGATTATTATGAACCTGCCGAAGCCTAATTTCATTGATATGCTTAATATGACATGGACTTTTTAAAGAGTACTTTGCTCCAGCAGTTACACGACTTGTTAACTACCTGTCCCTCCAGTAAAAGATTTGCTTCAATGTCAAGCCCCAACAAACATAGCCAGCAAATAAATAAACTAGCTGGTAGAATTCTCCTAACTGGAGGAACAACGGTTCCTTCTCCGACAAATACATAACAGGCACTACATGTACCTCTAAGTTTTAAAAGGGAATATGCATTCCAGATCAGTCAGATTCACTTCCTTAATTTTTCAAAGTTCTCAACCAAAATATAGATTTTCATATCTTTTGGTACTCTTAACTCAAACAATTATAAACATGAAAATCTATATTTTGGTTGAGAACTTTGAAAAATTTATGAGATAGCTCATCTACTTTTCATGGTACATGACTGCTGAAATCTCTTTCTTAAATTCTCCCTATAAGAGGAAGCAAAATAGATAATATGTGTGAATTAAATGGAAAAAAAATCTACATACCGATTGATTGGTCGCCCATCTTTCATAGTAGTGGGTATATCTCTCAAGAGAATTCTTTGCCATCTCTCTCCGTTTTTCAGTCTCATCATACTGCACAGAAAGATTATGAAAGACATAAAAATGTGTTCAAAGATAAAATAGACATATTAGTTGTCAGTCAGGAGCAGAAACAGTGTACAGCACTCATACAATGCCATCTTGCTTCGCTGCTTCATAACGGTTACAAGCATAAAAGCCACCTGTCTTCTCACCGTGCTCTGACCATGCTCCAAGGCAGAGCCTACATTTATATAATAAAACTACTTATAATGGAAACTGATTGGGAGCAACAAAGAATCTTACACAACCAGATTCATACGAGCATTAGATAAAAAGATACAGAAAACTGCAGAAAGAAGATTAACATAGTAGATTTCTTTCTATCTGCTGACAAAACCTAAATAATCAACATATTATCTATCTCGCTTCAGAGTATCAAACATAAAAATTCAATTCAGAGTTAAGATTCCAGGAAGTATAGAGAGAATAAAAGCAGAATTTGTGACATGATGTCATTCTGTACAATCAACCACTTTATCAACTTACCAGCAGAACTCAAATTTACATGGTGGGGTGCATGTAATGTGCATACAACCCTGGTTTTTCTCTATTGGCCGTTTACATCTTGGACAGGGCTTGGAATTAGCCAAAATCCTGAAAGTAAATATGGAATTTAGCAGCAACAATACATAACGTGAAGCATCATGCACCCTAATACTAGGAGATGGATGAGAAGAAACCAAATAGACTTTCTTCTAACAGTTAAAAATGCGAACATATCCACCGATTTCACTCCCTTTGTCGATACAAATTGGTAACCATCACTACCAATACAAGATAAAGAACCCAAATATTTTAAGAACTCTAAGCACCCTTTCAAGATCGAGCACAACATCCCAAACATCTTTAGCATCTACATATCTCAACTATATCTGATAAATCAACGTACCAATTCATATTCTCAGACTCAGTGCTATTCTTCAATACCCACTTAGAAACGGTGTCACAATCTACAGGACGGTGAGCTTCTTCAGCACACTGCGGCACATGATGTTCGAGTCATGTGGTATGGTCGTGTCAATTAGTTTCTAGGCAATGGAAAGATAAAAACTCTAACTGAAAGAGCGACTTACATTCCAGCAGAAACTGTAACAACAGCGACAATTCACATCATAATTACCACTCCCAACAACAAAGTTTACAGCGTAGTCACAGCCTGGAGCGGGACACCACTTGGTCTACAGAAAAAAAAAAAAGATGCATTACTATCTCGGAGAGCACATAATATGGAAGAATAAAGAACACCAATACTATGCACTGCTTTTCATTTGAAGCTTAATAAAAGAGAAATAATCATCATGCACATGTCTTACGATAATCAAACTGAAATTGCTAGCTTACCTTTCTATTGTCTTCAACGTATGATCTGACAAAATAACATGTGTACTTCTGCCTATCTTTATCAGGAGCTAACAAATTGATCATGTCCTGACCAATAGCAGCTCTGCAAGAAGGATCTGGACATCGTAACATAAGACACCCTGGACCATCATTAATCGCGGTGGTGATATAACCTAAAGATGGGGGAAAGGTCAGATAGGTAACACAACAACAATGAACCATCACTAATCGTAATGCTTATATACTGCATTATTTAAAAATGAAGACTGTAATGGAATATAAGGTACAAGCCACAGACATCAACGGGAAAAAACAGTACATTGCAAATAAAATCTAAACATCAAGTTTGGAAATGGGTCTCAATATTATCAGGGATCCAGGATATCAGTAAAACACACCTTCCCAGCATGATTCGCAAAATGGGTGACCACAAGCAGCAGCATGCAATTTTTCAGAAAGGAAAGTCTCAAAACAAATTCCACACGTAAGCTGCCCAAATGAGAAAGAAACAAGTATAAACAAAAGGCACAGCTGAAAGCCAAAAGCAAAGAAAACCCAACTTTAATTCTATCAGATAAAAATTTACAATGTTAGAAATAAACAATGGGGGGGGGCATACTTCTCCAGCAGTTGGAAAATCAACAACAGGTTTCTCCAACATGCCAACAGCATCTCTGACCTTTTCCTCATCAGCAAACCATTCATCATGAACTCTGCTGACACACCTAAAAATTAGCATAAAGGATTGTTACAAAAATGACAGAGATTACATTATATGCTTTGAATTACACAGAAAAGAAAATCACGATTTCTGAAAAAGGGAATCACCAATTGTAGTGACGAAGGAGGATGGCAGATGAAATCGTTGAAATGGACAAAACAGTAGAAATCCTGGAAATATCATCTTCTTGAAGCTGACATATATCTGCCTCGCTTAGCACACTATAATTTTGCTACAAACCATTTAAAAAAAAAAAGAAACTATTAGTAGAAATAGAAAATCAAAAAGAACAAGTTTATTCACGAATATCAACAGCTAAATCAATAAATTGCTAATTCAACCAATCACCAACATTAACTAGTTATACAAAAATGGTCCTGCGATTTTTGAGAAACCAAAACTTGATTACAAAATGCAACAAAGAGGTGACTCATCATCCCCAAAGCTCTAGAAAAAAACATCAAATTCAAAACAAAATTGGTAATCTTTCAACGAGATGCGAGATCCAAAAGAAGAGGAGAAACCTGGCGGCGGCGGAGGTCATCGGAATCATCACCGTCGTCTTCGACGAACTCGTAGTCGGCGTCGACGCTGTCGGCGTAATCGGAGTCGTTGTCGGCGTATTCGGTGCCGCTGTAGAAATCGTCATCAGCATCCATTGAAATCTTCTTCAAGCGCAATTTGAATATTCTCTAAAAAGAAAGGCTCAGAAGACGCTTTCCAAGGCAAATTCTCAAATAGAAGAATGGCAAAAGGGTAAATTAAGCTTAGCCAATAAATTAATTCTTAATCATAAATTGTTAAAAGGATTTAGAACAAATATTGTCCTTCCAATTTTTGTCGGATTTCAATGAGTCACAATCAGTATTCTTTAATGACTGTACGACAACTTTAACTTTTTCTTCTTTGTCTTCTAAAAGCTGAAACTACGCGTAGTTTAATGGAATTTGTCAAAAAAAAAATCTAATATTTTAATTTTTAGTTAGCTATATAGTTAATATCGAGATTTTAATATTATTATGTAAGCATCAGTTGAAAGACTTTCTTGGAACGTAAAAAAAAGTCATTACATAAACCGAGAATATACTAATAACGTGTCAGGTGAGACAAAAGTAAAGCATAAAGAAAAAAGGCATTTAGAGGAGAAGCTAATTACTACTACTTAATGTATTTTTTATGTCTTCTCTTAGCATTTGCGGCTATTACCCAATAAACATTGTAGCCGCGGTTACCATCCACCACCGCTCTTTTGAGTGCTTGATTCAGTCCCCCAACAGCCATCTCCATCGCTCTTTTTACCACTAGACTCCTTTCCCCAACCGCCATCTTCACTGCTCTTTTTCCCACCATCACCACCGCCACCACCAGAACCACCTCCCCAACCGCCATCGTCGCTGCTCTTTTTACCACCAGACTCGTTTCCCCAACCGCCAGACTCACTACCCCAACCCCCTGCACCGCCACTCTTTTTACCACCAGACTCGCTACCCCAACCACCACCACCAGATTCACTACCCCAGCCACCCGCACCAGTTCCGGCGTCGTTATTACCCCAATCTCCAGTCCCATCTTGTCTATCATTGTTCATATTATCCCTCCGTCCTCTGCCTCGACCACGACCACCATGCGGCCTTGGCGGATGCCCATCACGTCCACCACCATTCCTGTACTCACCGCCCCTCCCTACATATATATTTGCACAATTTCTCAAGGGCGGACGGACGTGCAGAACCATAGTAACAGAAACAATAGTAATATATAAATGCTACTGTGCATCCCAAAACCCAGATTGCCGGAATTTGAGTTAAAACCAAAGCCAGACAAGCCCTTCTGTGCAAGTTAAAAAGTTAAAAAACCAACTTTGAAAAGCGTTACCTGCTCTTGGTGCAGATGAGCGATCTGAGTTACCTTTCCAGCCTCCTTCACTCTGAGAACCACCCCAACCACTTCCTCCAGAAGAGCCACGGTCCGCTGGGCTTCTCATTGGTACCATGGCAGCAACAGACCTGATCGATGGCACTGTCTCATGCAATGGGTCATCGATATGCCTCTGGAAGTATGCCACAAGTCTGTCAATGTCCTCAAACATCCTTTTCCTGAACTTGAATCCCTTGGGGTATAGACCTATATATTCATGATGTGGATTTGTGCTCCTTATGTAAGACAGTATAAAGGTCCCCGGATGTTCGTGTGAAATCCCAAAACAGTAAACTATCCTTGTAGGATTTTCACCCTTCTCGATCCTAAGAAGCTCATCAACTTCTGATTTTGTCCCCTTTCGGAACTTCCGATAGTTAAGCATGGTCTTGAGATGAGAGACCAGAGGATCAACATACCGATCCATGACCTGCAGTTATGAGATGGTGTGGTTAACATTTTATAAAGACGCACCAAATTAGTTCCAAATAAGCTTGCAAAAGTCAGAGGAATTTAAAAAAGCTTAAGGATGTTCAAGATTCAGAAAAATTTATTCTTTGATAGTACAATTGGATTAAATATAATGATCTACCTCGTCTAGATCCTCGAAGGTGTCCTCCCCAATTTTCAGGGTCTTCCCAATACACTGCAAGCTTGTGATGTCCTTGTTTTCTTTCCCACCTTCAAGTATCTCCTTGTGAGCATAGACTCCATCATAAATCTTGAGCGTCAAGGTCAAATAATTGAGTCCTCGTGAACTTGGACGAACAATGCTTTCTCCAAAATCTTTGTCAAACAAATACTGACAGATGATAGCACAAACAAGTAAAGTCAGAGATTTCTTTAAAAAATAACAAATGCATTCATCAAGACAAAATAAAAAATCTTTTACCATCACAAAATAATTATCCGACAAAAACTACACCTTTCAGAACAACTGTCCTACTGCTGACTATGATCATTTTGGGAATTGAAAATAACAGCAGAAAACAAGACTATTAATGTATCCTATCAACTTAACAAGTACCAAACAGAGAGTAAAATGGCATACCTCTGTTGCTTCGTCAGCAGTGATATTCTGAAAGCGTGGATGGACAATCATCCGAGACTTAAAATGCTTCCTCACCAGCTCCTTTTCTTTTCGAGCTTTTTCTTTTTCAGCCTGGAGACTATTTCTATCCTCAAAGTAGTAAGGATCCTCAATCTGCTTGTGCTGGTGCCTGTTGTTTCTCATTTCGCTTTCTTTGCAAATAAGGAACACTTGATACCTCTCCTTTTGAATCGATTTGATCTTGCATGTAAGGATATCACCTTCTTTCAGCCGGTCCGACAACTCAACAATATCTCTCCCATCATCTGCGAAATCTTCCTTCGTAAGCATCCCAGTTAACCCAGAATCTAATACACATATGGCTCTTCCACTCTGCAATCTTCGAACACTGGCCTGGACAATTCTCCCCTCAGATATGGTTTCTTCAGTTTCACCAGAAATCATATAAAATTCTTCATCTGGACTTGGATCTTTAAACGGTATCCGCCAATCCTGGAAACCACAGCTTAATTCTCTCATAATATTACTATAAGTTTCCTTCTTATTCTCCCGTTTCTTGCTTGCAAGATACTCATCAAGGACAAGTTTTCTCAAAGAGGCTGGCCGATCTCTCACATGCTCTATTGCCATCTCTATCGCATCCTCATCATCATTGGAATCACCTCTGACATCCTGATCATAAATATCTTTCGCCAATTCTTGTGCAAGACCATATGATTCGGGATGTATTCTGGTGTCATCCAATAAGTCGATAAATTGACTGCTACTAGCAGCCAGCCCACTCCTCCGGATGCGCAAGAAACCGGCTGCATTTACAAAGACTTTTTTACCAAGCCCATGCATTATCAGGTCCTTTCTGACAAAAATTGAACCAGCTCTTACAAGCGACCTCTGCAAGGATGCAGCTTTCCTAGGCCCAAGTCCAGAAATGAACTGTAAAGGAGAAAAAAACCACTCATGGCTAGCTGCCAAATTAATGTCGATTCCAACCTGGTTTGTTATGTCAACCATAACCTGTTCAACCATCCCATACTTCTCGTCAAGCTGAAGAAAATTCTCCAAGGGATGAAGCTTCCAAGACAAAATTTCCCTGCCTGGACCGCATAGAGTTGCGACCATTGCTAGTGGATTCTGGAGATAGCGTCCAAGAGCGACTGCACGTTTCACGATCCCCGACTGTTGAGGTAGCTGTTCACCCGAGATTCGAGAATTTTCATATAGCCTGGGAAGCGATTCATCCACATAAACAATGCTTAAATCATCCATCCCATGTCCGACATCTCTAGGTTTTTCCTCCACCATCTGGAATATGACCTGATATAAGAAAAAATAAAAAATTACTAAGATTTAATATCCAAAAGAATCAGCCACGAAAAATGAAACACCACGAGAAAATTTGCACAAAGTGAGCTACATAAGCAGAAACTCAAGCTTATTTGATCAGATATAACATCATCATTTTCTGGAAGGCAGTCAAACTCGAAAAAGGTATAGGGAATTTGACAGTACTGATGATAAAACACAAAAACACAGAGTAGATACTGAGGAACTAATTAGGTAAACCAGTTATCACAGTTTTCCAGAACCGTATCAATATAAGTCCTACATTTTAAGATCAAACTCAGAACATGTATGTTGCATTAGCATGAGTTAATGAACATAGTTTAGGGTACATGAATCCTTACCTCATAAATATCATCCTTCAGACGAGTACAAGACAAATTGACAGCTCCTAAAGCCACAACATGCGGTTGGTGGTCCATCATAAATTTTAAAACACGATCCTGGTCACTCTTTTTACGTTGTTGGTCGTTGACATTTTGAGATCGCAGCGTGAGGGATCCAGCATAAAGCACATCAAGCACCTCTCCCGATGAATCCAGCATTACAAACGTATTTGGTGGCTTTCCAGGTCCCCAACAACATGCCATGACCCTCGGTGCAGCTTCTTCATCTGAGCTAATGTCCATTTCTTTCTTTTGATATGGCCCTGCAGACACCTTGTTCCACAAAGCTTGTCCATACTCTGAAAGCAACCGGCTCTTTGCTCTGCTAGTTAGCAAGGATCTTGCTTCTTTCTCCATTGATGGCAAAAGAAAAGCATGAAGTGCATCCTCTAGTATCAATTTTCTTTGCTCATTCCAGAGTTGAGCATACTTACTAACACCGACACTTAGATAGTGTTCATTGCAGTCGCTAATTAGCCTATTCAAGTAATTCTCAGGCAGCTTGAAGGTTACTTGAAGAAGCTTCTCCTCTTCTGCCTTCTGAATGAGAAGCCACTGCGCACCCTCAAACTTGCTCAATGGCTTTTCGCGTAACCACTTAACCCCAGAAAACTGATGGAAAGAATCTATTACTGCATTCCCATCTCCAGTTGGATTTGTTGAGACTACTGCATTCTCCATATAAATGCCACGGACATACTTTTTGACTGATGGCTCGCAACTTATCTCAACTGCAGCCTAACAAAGAAAAATCAGAAGTATCTCAGCATTGATGATAGGAGAAGTTATTGTGATATTAAATCCAGCTAAAGAGTTCATAATAATAGTTTTATTGCAGAGTGTACCATATGCCGTGCACCCTTAAGAACAGCTTGAGGATTTTCAAACATTGCGCACACAAAGTTCAATGCCATCTCCTCTGGTGTTTCCTTTGCATCCTCAAGCTCATCAACCTGCAACTCAAGTAGCATCAGAACTGTCATTCCAGAACAACAAGCGGACCAAACAGTGTAAAAGCACACTGACCAGTTTTTCTAGGGACAATGCAAGTCCCAATTGCTCAGCACTATACCCAAATTTGTTTGCAACCTCCCAGAGCCCCGCTTTGCTGCAGATGCTATATTGTGATTTCCTCTTAGGCCTCTTGTACTGCCCTTCATCAACACCAATTTCACCGGGAGGAAAATGCAAGTTGAACTTGGAATCTACATCATCAACTTCTCTTTCTGTTTCTGCCACTTTAAGAGATTTAATGACTGATTCAAAAAGATACTGATTTAGATTAAGCCTAGTTTCATCGTAGACCCTCCTAGTCTCTTCTTCGAAACGTTTTGTATAGTAACCATGCAATGCCATTTTCCTTTTTCGAAGAAGGAGCCACTTCCTATCCAAGTCCTGAATCATCCAGAAGACCTACATTGGCAAATACTTTACATTAATCCACCAAATTTCCGCAGACAATAAATTAACCTGAGTACTTGTTGTTTCACCAAGAAAACTGCTTACCTTATGCCACTTGGTCTCAGGTTTCTTCTCTAGATTGACGTCATTACCATCAGCAGTGTCCAACAAGCTCCGGCATTGCTCCTTTCGGTACATAGCTATAAATGGTATCTAGAGGAGACAGAAAAGATTAGCATAATAATCAACGTATGATTTAAGGAAGAATCCAAATAAAGAATGAATCCAAAAACCTCTAATTTCTGCACATGATGTAGCTCCAAAAATTTTGCAATGTCATCCTTGTTGACCGAGAAACCTTGTCCATCAGAATCTTTTAGTAGAGAAGTAAGTTGACCATATATCCAATTGCTCTCTTCCTCAATGCTAATTTCATCTACAGGAGGGCTTCCAGTGCTTTCTTCAGATATCTGTCAAAGTTGACAAGATATCTTACCATCCACCCATGAACACTTAGACCATAAACACGCTTAGAGAAAACTATAGCAGAGAACACACCTGCATTCTCTCAGGAATATCAAGCTGGCGGATTTCATCATCTTTCCCTGTCATGTACTTCTCAGATAGAACAGTTGGCTCAAACTCATCTTCGAGCCTTCTTTCCATCCTTTCACTAGATGCCAAACCCTTTTTGCGAATTGTCAATAATTCGTCAACATCACCAAATATTTCATTAGCGTCTCGCATAGCACTAATATCTGATCCCTGCCTATATTTCTTTTTCTTTGGGTCTCCCCTGAAAAATAAGTTGATTAAAATCAGAAAAAAACTAGGCGTGACATAAGAGATATACAAGTCATAAGACAGACAGAGCAGAAAAAACTGTACCTCTTAGGAGGACCAACCCCATCTTCATCTACAATGAAATCTGCCATTTCATCCTCGCTCCCAACTACATCTTCTTCCACGGCTAATTCTTCCTCATCGCCTACATCATCAGGCAGATCTACAAGACACAAAAAGTACAAAATCAAATATGTGCCAGCAATCCACATAAGAGTATCACAAGGCTGAAGAGCACATATACCATCAACATCATCAAACAGATTGTCTTTGATCTTGTCCTCGGCACTTCTTCCAGCTCTACCACTCCCATCAAACTCATCATCAGATGAACCCCCCTGACCATTTTCCCTTTCCCTTTGAGCTTTCTTCAACCTCTTATACTTCCTCTGTCATGGTTCAAGAAGAAAAATCAATATAAGTACCACAAATATGTTTTTATTGTATGTACATAATCTGGATATAGTTATGCAGAAATATGACTAACCTTTTTGAATTTGACGTTGTTATCTTGAAGAAGCAGATAATCATCTTCATCAAGATCTTCGTCCCTATTAAAATCATCATACGTGGAAGGTTAATCAGAAAGTTAACAGACCTGCTATATATTAATCACAAACAATGCATATGAAAACCACAAATAAGCACTACTGAGAATTAAGGGAACATTTTATCAAATGTATCATGCATGTCCACACTAACATTAAGTTTTTTTTTGCAAGTCAGGAAAGAATGAAATTTAAAAGAACAAGTAGGGAAAGACATTCACTTTTTCCTACGTCTCTTCTTCTTTTTCTGCCTCTCCTCATCACTATTTTGCCTTTCTTCCTCTTCTTCCTCTTCTTCTTCTCCATCACCCACTATGAACCCATCATTCTCATACTCATCCTCACCTACAATACAGATATACGGATCTCACATCATGGAAAGAAAAAAAAACCTGAATCTAAGTGCAAAAGACTAGAAAAGCGCCACTGACTCAAACCCAGAGTGAGAAAAATGTGAAACTCATAGCTGAATATAAAGAAACCATGAAGTCTAAAAAGGAACCTAACAATAATAAAATTGCCACGTATAAATCAAGCAACCACATGAGACAGAGAATATATAAACAAAAAGTGGTTGAAGGAGAAAATTTTCCAGCAGATAAACATCTAAGAACACACACAACTGTTCATTCACTTTGTTTCCTTCGACCCATCAAACATTGATTTCCTAACACCTTTTCCTGTTGCCAAATGCAGACACTGCAACCGCTAATGGAGCAAATGCAGCATGCTTCGGAATTTCTCCAAATTAATCAAATTTCAAGAAAATTAACTGCATGCACTTCTGTACTTAACCAAGCCATACCACTAATTTTCATCAATGCAATCAGACTCAGAAACGATAAAATATTAAAATGAATAGAAACAAAGAACACCCATTGTCACTAGGAGAAGCCAAAATCAAGGAAAAAGTGCGTACCCTCGTCATCTTCATCTTCATCATCGTTGTCACCGTTATCGACTTGATCTCCATGAACCGGCTCCCCTTCCTCATCCTCGAGCTCATGATCCTCTGTGCAGAGAAGAAAATTCGAGACAAATCAGTAGAAAGAAAGAAAAAAAACCCTAGGGAAATTACGGCGTTTCACAGACACAAATTAGGGTTTGGGCGTAGAGATTGATGTACCTTCGTCGTCAGAGATGGTGTTCCTTGCCATGATTATTTCAATAAATTAGACGCAGAAACCCCAACCCTGAAAACTGCAAAACGGAGATGGTAACTATGATTCTGATATTGCAAAGAGAAGAGGAAGAAGAAGGTTCTCGTGATTCTAGGGTTTCTCAAAAAGCGACCCGAGAGAGCTAGGCAGAAAATAGGGTTTGGTACAGCAGAGGCTTACCAGTGTGATTTTTCTGAAGCGAATGCGAGAAAACCTGAAACGAAGGAGAAGACGGAGAGGGCGATGAAATGTCAAGTTTATACCCAGTCTTGTGCTCGATTTTTCTTTCTACGTTTTACAAATGACCCTTTTAATAAAATTTTATTATTATTTTTCTGAAAACAAATATGTTCATTAGTTTTACAAAATTGTGTTTTTTTTCTTAACTCCATTTAATTGATACATTTAATAAGTTACAAAGTGTCTATGGAAAAGACTTTACAAAAATTTGGACAATCCACAGTGCAACCAATTTCGTTAGTTAAAATATTTTATTTAACGAGATGATCCGTACACGTGTTACCTTCTTTTTTGAAGAACGTAAATTTCATATTTGTTGCGAGTTATAGTATACATGTACTTTTTTAATCTGAAGTTCGGTTTTTGTTGGTAAATTGCTTGAATTAATGAAAGACAAATCACACTCAAAGATAACCTTCACTCGCTCTGATACTCCAAACTTATTGTAAAGACCATATTAGACTTTTGCACTCTTCCTCTGAAATTGAACTTGTTTGTGTGATTGCAAAATCACATTGAGACACCAAACCATTATAATAACGAAATATCCAATCTAGTATAATATTACTATGTTGGTCCGTGAAAAATGCATCAAAACTGCATTTTAACCATCTCAGAGCAAAAACTAAATCTTACCATTTTTCTGTTTCTAATTTTTAAAAAAAAAAATTATTTCAATTTAATCAATTGTATTTTTCGAATTGACTATTTTTCAAAAAATACAAATTTCAAATCATTCCCAACGCTAACTTTCGAGATTAAAATTCATAATTTAAATTATTATTATTTTTAGTCGAAATATTTTTTTTTTCCAAATTTGGAATTAGTTTTAAATACTAATAGAAACAAAAAAATAAAATAAAATATATAGAAAACGTTTCAAACAAGATTTTTCTTAAAAATAGACTAGCATAGCTTTTTAAAAAATTTCATCAATACCAATTTTTCTTGCTAAATTATTTAAATTACATCACAAATTACCAAAAACTATTAAACTAAGATATTTTGTGTTTTTTTTTAGATTTAAGGCAGATATTATGTGCATTTTTGTAGACACAAAGCAAATATTGCTCGTCAGACGGTAGCATACTATTCGCAGGGCCTGGCTTGACATTTGCAACGTAACTAAATTGTATAAACGGTCGGATTTTGAAGTCAATTACAATGTACTCCTCTCTTTTCACAATAATAACAAGAATGTCATTACTTCTTACTTTTTTGAGTTTGCTATAAACCTTTTCAACTTCTCCACCTTTCTACTATTTCGATTTCACCCTCAAAGGGAGATTTCATATTGTCCAAGAGACGGAAGCGAAATCCGAGTATAAGATTGTTTACAGACTTGAAATTTGAACGAAAGTACGTACATTCTTCGGAAAGACGATCTTCGTTTACATCTAACAATATCTGCTGGTCAAAGATAATCTAGGGGTTAAAGGCGAGCATATTTTCGGGAAGAACGAACACAGGTAACACTTCAAAATATAACACTAGTTATCTAAACCACCATCTTCTAAACTGCGTCTAGAGCTCTAGTACGTCTTTGGCAGAGCTATTTCTAAAAGACCCTGCCAAAGTGTAGAGCTCTGCCAAAAATCTTCTAAGATAGTGTGTTGTAGATCTTTTGCAATTAATCTACTAGTGAACATTCTTTTTTTGCAGATAATGTTGCATTTGTTGACTGTTTTTGGACAATGGAAAGTAAAAATGGGTTGGGATTTCGACGTTGATTCAAGCAAAGAAAGCAAGTTGTTTACGGTTGAAGAACAAATCAAGTATTAGGAATTTCTCCGCATTGTTTGTGAATATTACAACTTGGAAACGCAGATGAATACAGTCGAGATTGCTTATAAGTTGCCTACACATATCATGGAGAAAATGCCTAGCGACACACCTCTTATCTTCTTGAATAACGATAGGCAACTTGCAAACTTTATCACAGTGGCGGAAAAAGAGGTTATCCGGCTTTGCATATCATGGAAAAGAAACGATGGAATTAAAGCAGAAGCTGCGGGTAAAGATGAAGCTTGTGATGTCAAAGAGGATGGTGGTGTGGATTTTCATGATGTTGGTAATGTTAAAGACGAGCATATGATGCCATCGCCAAACAATAGCAGAGACTGCCGACAGTATGCGAAGCAACATCAGATACCGCCTTTATTCTGCGATATATTCGATGACACGCCTACAAAGCCATTACCAATGAAGAAATATGGAACTATTAAGGTTGGCGAAATATTTGATGACAATGAAGCATTAATTATGCAATTACGCAAGATTTCAGTTATCGAGAAGTTTGATTTCAAAATCGACACGTCGAGGAAGAAACTATTTATCACGAAATATTTTGTTCCTAATTGTTCTTGGAGGATTCGTGCGTCGATTCTGTCAGTTTCATCTGAATCTCCAGAATTTCTCGTTCGGATATATAAAGAAAGCTCATACATGCTCTGCTGTCTGTAGGTATTCTCGTCACCGACAGGCTAATGCAAAATGTATTGGAAAGATGTATGTTGATAGGTTTTGTGGTGATAATGATCTTAAAGGAATCACGCCTAAGCATGTAATGAACTGTATTAAGTCACTACATTGTCTTGACATAGACTACATGAAGGCGCATAAAGCGTTGTCATATGCATGAGAGCTGGTCAGAGGCACGTTTGAGAGGGGTTACCAGGACTTACCTTCCTATCTATACAAAATAGAGCAGGCCAATCCAGGTACGATTATAAAGCTTGAACGTGATGACCAACAAAGGTTTAAGTATTTGTTCATTGTTTTTGGTGCTTCCATCAAATGATTTGAGTTCTTGAGGAGGGTTCTTGTGGTAGATGGAGCACATCTAACTGGAAAGTATAGAGGTGTTATGCTAGTAGCTGCAGGTCAAGATGCAGATTCGAGTATATTTCCTATAGCTTTTGAGATTGTAGACTTAGAGAATGATGCTTCATGGGAATTGTTTTTTACACAGTTGCGTGGTGTGATACTTGATGATAAAAATTTGGCAATTATTTCTGACCGTCATCTATCAATCGCAAAGGCCATTGAGAAGGTTTTTCCCGCAGCTGATAGGGGAGTATGTTACTATCACCTCAAAAATAACCTCATCTTAAAGTTCAAAAAGAACGCAATGCTCAGTTTGGTGTGTCGTGCTGCATATGCATATCGACCGGTAGATT
Organism: Pseudoturritis turrita; assembly: GCA_900406555.1. NCBI lineage: Eukaryota > Viridiplantae > Streptophyta > Magnoliopsida > Brassicales > Brassicaceae > Pseudoturritis > Pseudoturritis turrita. Next base: position 159,179 of record OVBL01000521.1, read on the forward strand.
TTGAAATATTGTTTGCTGTGATTCGTCGTCAGAATAGTGAATTAGCAGTTTACTTGGAAGAGGCGGAATTTCGATTATGGGCTTGTGCACATTTTCCAGGAGATAGATTTGGTATAATGACAAGCAACATTGCAGAATTCATTAATGCCGCGCTTAAGGAAGATAGATTATTTCCTGTTAAATATTTCATGGAGGGTATTAGAAAGTTGTTGTCAAGATGGTTTGTGGAAAGGCGAGACAAAGCTGCCTCATTAAAAACAAATTTTCCCCCCAAATATTGAAAACTTACTGCATGAAAGACACGGTAGCTTGGAAATTTTAAATTTTCATCATACTGATTCAAATTGTAGCCATGTTACAGGTGGAGATTATGATTGTGTGGTTGATCTACAGAAGGTATGTAAGTTTTTTTTTGCTATTTATCACTGCCAGTTTCAGGAAACGTTTCTTGAGAAAGTCTGCCAGTCTCAGGAAACATTTGCCTTGTTTTCTGCGCTGAGTTCGATTCCTTTTTAAAATTTATGATTGCAGAGACTTTGTACTTGTAAACAATATGATGTGGAGAAGATTTCCTGCGAGCACACGATTAAAGCAGCTTTAAGTCGAAAAACTGATGAAGCTACCGTGGTGGATGATCATTTCACAAAGGACTACTTGTATTCAACGTACTCAGAACCTATAAAACCTGTAGACGAATATTTGATTCTACCACCACACGTAATTAGTGAACAATGTCTGCCACCAGTCATAAAAGTACCTTCCGATAGACCGAAGACAAGAGATAACTTTCTGCTATTGAAAAGGCTAAGGGGTTCAAGCGTAATCAATAGAAGAAGAAGAAAATAGAACCTTCGCAGAGTACTCCATCCACAAAGCAAAAAACAAAGCATATGACTCAATCTACAATGAAGAAAACAAAGCAGAGGACTCCATCCGTTACGAAGAAAATGAAGCATAATACTCCATTCAGCGATAATATTTCACCCACTACTCCATCCCCAAAGGTGAGAAGGAAACGATCCCGTAATTCTCCGACTACTCAAACACCAAATAAGAAAGCTAAACTTCCGCAGAGTACTCCACCCCCAAAGATGAAAAAGAGTCTTTTCCATAGTAGCCCAAAAATTCAGCACAGGTGCTAAAAATGACATAATGCAGGAAACAATCGAAAAACATGCCCCTTTTCTTGACTCTGGCTTCACTCTGCTGTAACTCTGCCAAGATAGACAAATCTCCAGTTCAATTTTATTTAAACAAATCTTGGTATATAACTTTTTTATTTTGCGTAGTATCTGCTTATGTTCACTAACTTGTCCTTATGTTATGGTGCGCCGTTGTTTTATGTTAGTCTTTAGTTGGATGTGGGTATCATAAAATAGTCAGTATCGCAGAGTCTGCATCTGGTATCGCAGAGTCTGCATCTGGTATCGTAGAGTCTGGATCAAGTATCACAAAGTCTGCGTCTGATATCTGCCATTAATCTGCGATTAATCTTCCTGTACTCTACTATAGATGTTTACTTGTATTTTCATTTAAAAAATATACATGCTCGAATCCGAGGGAAAACATGTTATTCAATTAAAATCAACATATTAAATTACGGAATCATAACTTTTCAAAAATTTCTAAATACAGAAACAAATAAAATTAGAAGAAATAGTTCAAATCTTCTATGTAATGCGACAAAGCTGTCTTGCGAACCAGAGGTATGCACATACATAATATTGTTGGTTTCTTCTTCCTTTCTTAGAATCTGATTTTCCTTTAAAGTGTTCTTTGATTCTTTTCATTAGCTCTAACTAAGTATTCTTGAGATTATTGTTATTGATATATGTTTGTTTCTGTTCCTCAGATTCTTCGAAACAAGAGGTAAAGAGTCTTTACTCCGTTTCAAAAATGTGTCCGCTGCTTGAGTCAATGTATAAACTGAAAAAGTTATATCTTGTATTCGCAGAATGTATCAGAAAGGATAATAAGATTCATTTCAGTGTTCAAAAGAAACATGCGAAGGTCAGTATTCTCCACAACATGTTCATCTTCTGTTCTTCTACACAACATATTTTAGCCTATTAAGTGATTATATTCTAACTACAGAAACAATTATCAAATGTATGACATGTATTCGAGATAAAGCCTTCACTTGTCCTCTGTGTTAGCTTTGATAGCTTATCATAGAGTATATAGTGAATTTGATACTCTTGGTTTCTTTGTTTTTTAGATTTCTTAAAAATGGATTCTTTTAACTCCAAATTTGTCATTTATCTGCTCAATTTTGTGTCGTCTATTCAATTTTTTTGGTTTTCGTTATGACTTTTGTTTCTTTTGAGCTATGAGAATTTCTTCTAAACTTGTGGTTGCAACAACATTTTGTTTGTTATTTAGGTCTTGTTTTGTTTTTTTGTTGGTCTTCTTGTGTTTGATTTTAGTATTGTATTTCTTTCCTTTCCAGGTGTAAGAAATGCTGCACAACGAAAGCTTCTTGATGAGCTCGGTATTGTAGCTGAAGATGTACCAATTGATGTGTTTACTGCCTTGGGACGCATGATTTACAAGGCACCTTCTGATGGAAAATGGGGCGAATGTCATCTGTGGATTTTTTTCTTTGCTGTTGACTATCGCCATGGTTTAGATTGGTGGTTGACAATTTCTTGATGAAGTGGTGGGATCATGTTCAGAAAGGAACTCTTATTGAAGCTACAGACATGAAAACCATTCACAAGCTCTGAACTTTTTCTAATTTTTGGATCTTCCTCTTCTCATTTTATTCTTTATTGTAATAAAAGATGATACTTTATAGCTTCCAGAAAAAATCTCTTTCTACGGTTAATTTCCTTGAATTCATCTATAGCTTAGTTATCAACTTCGAGTTTTTATTTTCATTTGCAGGGATATGCTGGAAATTGTTTGCATCCAAAACAAGATTTGAATATCTTTTACCTCTTGAATTATACAATTCACCAAAGTGAAGAAAATACATAACACAATGAAACATAACATAACAAGAGAGAAAGAAAAAATATAGACCATATGATTGTCAAGTAATCTCATTTTATGGAGATAATGATATGAACTTTAACTTGATTTATGATTGCCCACACATACTTGTATTAAAATTGCAAATGGAACACCGCAGTTTTGGGATCTTTTTACGTGTTCAAGATCAGTTGTATACTTTCATATATTTTTTATGCTAGAGACGAAAATGACGATATTCGATTTAGAGACCATGTAGCTTCGGGATTTTTTACATTCATATTGTTCATATAATTTTGCAAACGTATAATTTTATGATCAAAGGGGTTGTACTTTGAGAGAAAGAAAGAATTGATGTTCTTTAGCTAAAGACGAGTTAAGTTATTAAGCAGACTTCACCCGAAGTCTAAACAAATGAGTTAAAAGGCTAATCCAACAAAAAATTTGATTTTTTATAAATATTACACATAAACATGTCAAACTCATACAAAAAGAAAAAAACAATAATTAACACACATTTGCAAAAAAAAAATCTAAAAACTTCATTATAAATAGGATATAAATGCATTTTTAATAAAATTTAAAATACAGACTGCAAACGAAGTCTGCTCCACGCAGACTTCATCCGAAATCTAAACAAATGAGCTAAAGACTAATCAAACAAGAAAATTGATTTTTCCCATAACTATTACACATAAACATGTCAAAGTCATACAGAAGCAAAAACAATAACTAACACACATTTGTGAACAAGAAAATCTAAAAAATCATTATAAATAGGATATAAATGCATTTAAAAAAAAATTAAAATACAGACTACAAACCAAATCTACGGAGCAGACTTTGGTTGAAATCTACGGAGCAGACTTCGGGTGAAGTCTGTAGAATTCGGGTTACTCTACAGACTTCGGGTGAAGTCTCTTCAGTTAAAAGCAGGGTTACTTTTTCATTTGACCATAAGTTTGACTTTATAAGAGCAGACTTCACCCGAAGTCTGCAAAATAAAAAAGTTAGTTTTGCAATTGACCAGAGTTTGACTTTCTAGAGGAAATTTCATCTGAAGTCTGCGCAAATATGCGGAAACCCGTAAAAATGTCGTAGACTTCAACTGAAGTCTGCGCCAAAAAGGGAAGGTTAGATTTGCAATTGACCAAAGTTTGACTTTTTGGAGCAGACGTCGGGTGAAGTCTGTAGATCCTACAGACTTCACCCGAAGTCTGCTTTGAAAAGAGAGGTTAGTTTTGTGTTTGACCAAAATCTCGAATTAAATAAATAGTAGACTTCACCCGAATTCTCGAATTAAATAAATAGTAGACTTCAACTGAAGTCTACTATTTAATTAAATAAGTCGTAGACTTCACCCGAAGTCTGCAAATTAATGTTTTTCCTGGTCAATTGTTCGAAATTTTGGTCAAATGCGAAACTAACCTCTCCGTACAGAGTAGACTTCACGAGAAGTCTGGTTTGACCAGACTTCATGTGAAGTCTGCTCTGTAAACTCAAATTTTTGGTCAAATGCAAAACTAACCTCACTTTTACGTAGACTTCACATGAAGTCTGCACTAGTTTTTTCTGTCTCCAAAGGAAAACGCGCTGACTTCAGGTGGAGCCTCCTTCAGATATTTTCAAAAATGGTCAATTGCAAATCTAACCTCTCCGTGGACTAGCAGACTTCAGGTGAAGTCTGCTATCGCGAAACAGATATGAAATTAACGAAAATCAAGTGATGTTACCTTTTTCCGCCGTTCGAGCTCGTTTTTAGCTTCGTCGAGCACCTGAAACTTCGAATCTCACCGGTAACAAAGAACCACAAGAAAACATGAAGTTATGAGAGAAAAATTTTAGAACAAAAATTAAAGAGGTTTTTGGATGAAATTGGAGAGAAAGTGGCAAAATATGAAGAGGAGGAAAAAATGGGTTATGTTTGGGGTTGACCACAAATTATGGGTTATTTGTGAAATAATCCCAAAAAACAAAGACCCAAATCCCATGGTTTTACAAATCACTCCAAATGCTCGGTTCAATACAACCTAATAAAAATGTTTTTAAGAGTTTATAATTTAAATTTTTGGATTTAGGGTTTAGTTTCGAAGGTTTAGTTTTGAGGGTTTAAAATTTAGTTTTGAGGGTTTAAAGTTTAGTTTTAGTTTTATGCTATTTCTCGAAAACAAAAATTTTTAGTAGTATTTTTGGAAAAAAAATAGAGTAGTGCTATTTTTGGAACAAAACTTAAAAGTGTGCTATTTTGAGAATCACCCTAAATTTAACACTAAATATTCAAAAAAATAAAAAAATAATATAGCAAATTTAATTTTTATATCTTATTAACTGAAGTGATTTTTTTTAAAACGCTTACGTGTCGTCTCTACAATCACTCTCACCAAAACAATTACGACGTGGCTTGAAAAAAATGATTTGGCTTAGAAAACAAATAAAAAAAACTACGTAATATAATTTATGATTATAGTTTACTCAAAGAATATTTAGCAATTATGGTTATGCCACTAGATTTCTTAACTAAAAATATTAATAAGAATTACGTTGTTAGAATCTAAATAACTACTTCATTAAAAATAACAAAATACCTATAGTAAAATCTATTTCTACTAACTTAAAAAAAACATTTAATATCCTATTTTCAGAATACAAACAATAGATATATTTCGTTATATGATATAAAATTCTATAAAATTACGATGATATGCCATCCTCATTTATTCATATTTTAAAATAAATCTCATCTACTATTTCTATACAAATATAAAAACTAACTATTTGAATAGAAAAATTTCTGCGATTTTTTGTTTACTTTTTAAGAAAATATAATCACATTAAATTTTTGTGATTTCATTAACTTCTTTGCAATAATTATTTTAGACTTTCTAGAAAGCATTAATATACAAAGATATTTATAATTTAAAATATGCAAGGAATATTTTGGATTTTTTTTTGTTTTAAAGATTTGATTTCCAAAAACCTATTTTGTGTAAAAAAATATATATCTTCCTATAATTACAATCCCAAATCGACTGCTCTATAAAAATCTATTCATTAAAACATTTAGGCTATTTTGGAAACTAAAATCAGAGAAATGCATCAAAGCAACAACCAAAATTTAGTCCAATGGCATTTAAAGTTTTTATTTTATTTTCGAACATTAGCATTTAAAGCTTTAATACCATTTTTTAAGCTTTACATAAACGTAATTTCTAGATTTGTTTTATAATTCTCATACTTCTCTAATTTTGATTTCTTAGGCATGGTCCGGAGTTGTCTTTCGTTAAACTAGGTGTTCCATCATTTTTTCTCTGAAATTTATCGACGTAAGTTGTCCTATATATGTTTATTGATTATTTGAGATTATGGAGACAAATTGTGGTCTCTTTTTGATATATTTTTATTATATAAAAGTGAAGGTTATGTGTGCGAAGTTTGTGGAATAGAAAGAAGAGAGATTTGATCAGACTAATACTCAAAGATCGAAGACTTTTACATCCTCCTAGGATCAAACATGTAAAATTACAAACTTTAGCTTTCTTTTTCAGATTTTTTAGAATTTTAAATCTTGCTACGAAACTTTTGTAAATGGGATAATCTAACCATTTCCTTGCTAAATTACCTTGGAAATATGTGTTTAGATTTTTTGTTAAATTAGAAATCGTTGCTCATTTGGGAAGAAAAAGACCAGATCTTTCCATTGGAACTAGGTTACATATCACAAAGGTAACATTATGTCTTAACTTCAACATTAACTTCTTTTTTTCTGAAACAAATTTTTTTCTTAAAGAATTAAAATTTATAGGAATGTGATGATCATACACATAGAAGAAAATGCAGAGATTGTGGTGATCAAGAAGGAGGCATGATATGCTGTGAATTTGGAGAAAGTCCAAAAAGTTGGAACCATTATACATGCAACAATTGAAGAAGAGTTGATAAAGAAGCATCAAAATGTACTCAAACAAAGTCAATCCGTAACAAAATGTACTGATAAAGACTGATGATTATTGAAAAAGTCTTCACGTTTACAAAATAACACTTTCTCGAACAACTAGGATTAAAACCATCAATTTTTTTTTTTTTATAATTCTGAATCGCAATATACTGATAAAGTACTTTAACATGTGATAGTAAACATGTAAACAAAAAAAAATTTCAACAAATTTTGAAAAAGTGATTTATACCATCTAAACACAATTGTTGGGATCGGTTTTCACCCCACTGAGATCAACATAAAATTAACTAAGTATATAAAATAGACGAGCATGATAAGCCCAACTCATCACGAGCCGATTTACTGAAGACATGTCAATCTGCCTCGAAGATGAAGCAAGTCCAGAAACGAGCCCAACAAAAGACACTGAGCCGTGGAGCTCGGTTTGGCAACACACCGAGCCAAAGGGTTTCGGTTCGGCAAGACACCGAGCCAAGGATCTCAGTTCGGCAACACACCGAACCATGGAGCTCGGGTCGACAATACACCGAACCACAAAGGGCTCATCATAACCGTTTGTGAAAAATAAGATCTTTGAGTTAGCTTTTATCCAAAAGAAATTTGAAGTCATTTGGATCAACGGTCAAAAAGTTACACCAATTATCGTGGAGACATATCAATCTGGCCTCGTCGTGACTTAGCTGGAGAGAGGGGATCAGTATGAACCAATCTGAAGACATATTGAGCTGAAATTTGGATACAAGATAGATGATTGAGTCAGCTTTCATTTAAAAGAAGTTTGAAGTAATTTAGATCAACGGTCAGAAAGGTACATCCATTCTCGTGGAGACGTATCAATCTGGTCAACAAATGAAGCATGCGTGGAACGGAAGCCCGACCCGGGGAGTTGGGCTCGGCTGGACCCGAACCGTAGACCTTGGTTACCCGAGCCAAACTATGGGCTTCGGCCACCAGAGCCGAACAGTGGGCTTCGGCAACCCGAAGTGACAAGCCCACGACAAAGATTCACGCCGAGCCCGATCCCACGACAAAGAATGGGCCGAGCCCTATCCTGCGATGAAGAATGGGCCGAGCCCAATCTTGTGACGAATCATGGCCTCGGTGGGCCGAGCCAAAGCCCATACGTCTCCGAACCGACTTGGAAAAACTGAAATCTGGAAGGATTAGGAAATTTCTCTTATCGTTTAGGAATATGCCTAGCCGACTTAAACTTATATAAATACTGATGTACATCTTTTGAAAGGGGATCCGCAATTTTACCTAGCAAAACACTTGTACTTTCTCTGCAACAGCTTTAATAAAAACACCATTTTTGGATCTTTGTGCTCTTGGTGGTTTAATCTCAGAAGTTTCAGAGCCCTTTAAAAGTCCTTAACAAATTTAGTTGTGTGGTTTTCGACTCCCACAATTTGGCGCCATCTGTAGGGAGCTTGAAATTTTCTTACACCAAAAAACTACCACACAAAGAGGTTTTGAAGAGATGGCCCGCAACGGAAACAGAGACGTAAACAACCCGGCGAATACCGCAGCCAACCTGACGAATACCAGAGCCGACCCGGAGAATACATGAGCTGACCCCAAGGATCATCCACCACCAGCAAACGAGGCGGCGATGCCAACCGAAGCACTCGTGGAGATGAAGAACATGTTGGAGAAACTGCTCAAAAAAGCAGACGAGCAAGACAAGTTAAACAGCACGATGACAGACGAGCTTAGGGTTTTGGCGACGGAGAGCCGAGCACGAGGCATAAGTTCGGGTTTGGATCCAACCGGGCGAGCCACAAGGTGCCTCAACCTTCATCCGAGAACCCTCGACTTCATGACGTCCCTCAATACGTCAAGAACCCGAGGAGGACTACCACCGCTGCATCATACTCCTGCGGCTACCGTGTCAAGCACAAGAATCCTGGGAGCAAAGGATGGACAAACCAGTGGCAGACCAGCCTCGGTGATCGATCTGCAGGGATAAAATCGTGAAGGAGGAGAGCTAAACGTAGAGAACCCTCAGGCGACCAAACTGCCAATAAGGACCCGAACTGACCTCCAAGAAGAGCACGACGCCGATCTGGAACGTTCTAGAGATTTGACGGAGGAAGAAAACATCATATGGGATTAGCAGGCAAGAGCTGACGAGGAGCGAAAAGCGGCATTCCGAGCCCAGAAAGAGGAGATGGATCGAATCTGAGCATCTATGGATGAAGCTGCTGCCGAACTGAGAGCTGTTCGATCACAACTGCACAAAGCACCTAGCAAAGCACCGGAAATCGATCGAGTACTTGAAGAAGCACATAACACTCCATTCTCAACTCAAATCAACAACACAAGGATTTCCGATCCCGGCAAGATTAAAGTACCAACCTACGACGGGAAAACCGATCCAAAGGCGTTCATGATAGCCATGGCAAGAGCCAACTTCAAAGAAAGCGAAAAAAATGCTGGCTACTGCCTTCTGTTCGTAGAACACCTCAAAGGCCCAACGCTCCAATGGTTCTCCAGACTTGAGAGAAATTCCGTTGACAACTTTAATCAATTATCTGCAGCATTCCTGAAGCACTATTCCATATTCATAGATCGTGGAAATTCCGACGCTTGGACTTTGACTCAAGGTCCGACAGAGACTTTGCGAAACTTCATAGGAAAGTTCAAGACAGTAATGTAGAGAGTCGAAGGCATAAGCGATAAAGCCGTGTTGCTTGCGCTAAAGAAGTCACTATGGTTTGAATCGGATTCCCGGAGGAAATCGCCTTGAACATGCCGTCATCGATCCAAGATGCATTGCACCGAGCCGTAGACTTCGTAACTAACGAAGAGGAGATGAAAATTTTGTCTCAAAAGTATGGAGGCGCAAAGATGACGAGCCGATCCCCTCAAGCTCCCGATCCACCAAACTACAAAAAGAATAACCAAGGGTCCGTATATGTTCATCACGAGGGACCTAACTTCGGAGGCGCCCATAACTATCAAGTAGGAGCAGGCCAAGACAATGATCCATGGAACACTTATGACGAAGAAACCTACTGCGAATACCATCATTACCACAGACACTCAATCGCGAATTGTCGGAGTCTTGGCGCAAAACTTACGGCGAAACTAATGGCGCGAGAGCTTGGTGACACTATCAGCCTCAAAGACTTTGAACAAGAAGATGAAAAGGACCAGCCCGATGAGACTGTCCAAATAAGAGACGCGATTAAGAGAAGAAGGCAAACCGATGAGGCAACAAAACAGGATTCCCGAAGAAGAATTAACATGATAATTGGAGGATCCCAGTACTGCATAGATATGGTGTCCTCAATCAAGGCTTTCCAGCGCAAGGCGGATGTTAGCACCAACTGGTCGGCGCTCGCTAATTTGCCAAATGACATGATTTTGTTCGAGCAAACTAAAACAATCAGCATTGACCAGCCTCATAGCGATCCTCTTGTTATCGAACTGATCATAGGAGACCACGACATTACCAAAGTGCTGATTGATACGGGAATTTTTGTCGATGTTATTTTTCGAGAAACGTTAAGACGTATGGAGATCAATCTATCTGAAGTTACAGAAACGCCGAAGCCACTAACCGGATTTTCAGGAGAAACAACGATGATACTTGGAACGATCAGGCTACCCATTCGAGCCGAAGGAGTAACAAAGATCATAAAATTTTTGGTGGCAGATCATCATGCGATATACAATGTAATCATGGAAATCCCTTTGATAAATTCTAAGAGAGCTGTCCCATCAACATACCACATGTGCATAAACTTCCCGATGCCGAACGGAATCAAAACCATTCGTGGAAACCAGAAGAAGTCCCAAAGTTGTGTTATGGCCGAGCATAAGCTCAGGAATCCTGTAGCAGAATTTAACACAAAGACGAAGCAGAAGAAAGCCAAGCCGAACCGGCAACCTAAGAACGAGCTATCTAACTTCAATTCGACCGGGAGTGTACAAGCTCGCTAACATGACCGGCATTCCAATACTAGGATCTCATAACGCAATGCATCTCAAGAAATACTATCACTAGGGTATTTTACATGAACTACGAGGCGACTTAATCCCTGGAAAGGGTATGTAGGTAGCTCATCTTTGGATGGGTTCAGCTGCCTCTTTCTTAAAAAAGGTGGGGAGTGGATACGTATATGGAAATAATAGACTCTAGGGTATACTCCCATCTTTATAATAGACTCTATGTCTAACTAAAGCAAAATTTTCGAAGCCAAGGTCTGCAAATCACATCCTTTACAGATTACTAAAGATTTAACAAAACAGGCATCCCACTCACATCCTTTACGGATTAGTCAAAGTCTTAACTAAATAGACATCTCATCTCACTCTCAGGCTGCTGGCCACAATAATGAACTACTACATCCTTTACGGATCTAAAGTATCACATCCTTTGCAGATTAAAAGCGCGCTATATAAATACATATGCCCATTGTCAGAGTGGATACGTTTACAGAAATACATCCGTAAACAGAAATGTTCATCTAAAACCCAACAAACGAATCGTTGGTTGCTAAATACATATGTCCATTATCAGAGCGAATACGTTTATGGAAACGCATCCATAAACCGAAATGTTCATCTAAAACCCAACAAACGAATCATTGGTTGCTAAATACATAATTCCATTGTCGGACCGGATAAGTTTATGGAAATGCATCCGTAAACAGAAATATTTCATCTAAAACCCAACAAATGAATTGTTGGTCGCAACATCTCGAAAATATAATGCTAAACGTATATCGTTAGCATGAGATACCTAAATATTTTTCGTCTAAACCCAACAATTGATCGTTGGTCGCAACATCTTAGAAACATAACACTAAACATATATCGTTAGTGTAAGATACATAAATATGTTTTGTCTAAACCAAGATATCACGCATTTCTTAACACGCTAGTATTTAACATCTCAAAAATATAGTATTAAACGTATGTCGTTTAGTATGAGATACTTAAGCATGTTTTATCAAAATAGGCATGTAAGTCGATGGTAAATCGTAGGCCCTAAAACTGAAGGCAATAACCAAAACCCAGCAATCACTCGCTCCTTAGCACACTGGTCTTTAACTTCTTAAAACCCAGTAAACATCGCTTCATAGCACACTGGAACTTAGCCACTGCGCAGAGGTGCGAGTTACCCTAACACGCTTCGGCTAACTAATCTCAGCTTGTTACGATTATGAGTTTGAAGCAAGGGCATCAAGTACAATACCCGGATTGGAATGACGTGAATACTCTTTTCAATCTTTTACAAGGTGTCCGTTGGAAATTGACCCTTGGAAAGTCTCACAAAGCAACAAAATAGGTTTGGTGCATCGCCTTGTCTTGATAATCTCGGCACGGTATCTCGGCCAAATGCCTCATCACGTTTTCCTTGGCCAAACGCCTCATCACGTTTTCCTCGACAAAATGCCTCGTCACATTTTTCTCGGCAAAACCCCCGTGGGAGTGTAAATCCACACAACTAGATTTGTAAAGACTTTTAAGAGATCTGAAACTTATGAGATTAAAACCACAAACACGAAGATCCAAAGATGGTTTTATTAAGCTGGTTTGAAAGCTTTTCTTATGAGAGCAAAAGTACAAAGAGAGCAAAAGTACAAAGTTTTTGCTAGGTAAAAATTGCGGATCCCATTTTCAAAGGGAGTACATGAATATATATACCAGTCAAAGTCGGCTAGGTTAATATCTACAGAGATAAGGAAGATTTTCTTATTACTTGGGCTTTCCTTTTAGCAAAGTCGGCTACAACCATGGGCTTTGATCTCGTCACATCTCCATTATGGCCTTGAACTCGTGGGCTCGTCGTTTCTGCCCATACGTTCATTTGCTCAGCTCGGCCCATTTTCCTGTCTTTGAGTTTTGGCTTGGGTGGCCGGAGGCCCATGTTTGGCTCTGGTGACAGTAACCAACGTTCGGCTCGGGTGATAGTAGGCTTCACGGCTCGGGTTGCATTGCTTCGCGGCTTGGGTGTCATCTCTTTCGCAGCTCAGATGGCATTACTCCATGGCTCGGGTGTCATCTCTCTCGCGTCTCGGGTGTCATCTCTCTCGCGGCTCGGGTGGCATTACTTCGCGGCTCGGGTGGCATTACTTCACGGCTCGGGTGTCATCTCTCTCGCGGCTCAGGTGGCATTACTTCATTGCTCGGGTGGTTTTCATGTGATACCCGAACCATTTCAGTCATGACACCCGAACCGTTTTAGTCGCGACACCCGAACCGTTCTTGGTGTGATGCCCGAACCACTTTCAGGGTATCACCCGAACCGTTCTTGGTGTGATGCCCGAACCACTTTTGGGGTGTCACCCGAACCGTTCTTGGTGTGATGCCCGAACCACTTTCGGTGTGACACCCGAGTCTTCACAACACTTAGTTGACACATAGCCTTTTTTATATCTTTTCTTGTCCGTTAACTTCAGGTGGGTAAAAATGATCCCAACAGGTAGCCCCCCCAGCTCGTTAGTTTCTAAGCCGAAAGTGTCGAGATAAAGAGTGTTCTGAATTTAACATCCCTAGCCGAATTTGTAGTGAAAATGCCGAGCCATTTGAAGTGTTTTGGTTAAGTCCCCTACCCGTTTTATTTTGTTACATGCCACCGAGAGGTTATATCAAGAGTTTGGCTCGGGGTTTGCCGTATAGAAAAAATTATGCTCGGGAGCCTCCACAGACTTTGGCATGCTTTTCTCGGGAAGTCTAATTGTTTCCGCTGATTCCCGGGGTGTATGACGTCACTCATTGTCTATATAAACTGTGGTGCCTCCCGATCTTTCACAACTTCATTTCTCCAAATTTTTTTCCAAAACAGGTATCCTCTCACTCCTTTCTCTCTCTATTTTTTGCTTAAGTTATTTTTAGCTAAGGCCTCCGTTATTCCTCCTTCGCCGCCGACCCGTTCGAGTTTCCCGATCCACCTTCAATTAGCTCCGCCGCTGTTCTTGAGTTTTCCGGTAGTTTGTTTGAAGATTTGGATCTGACTTTTAATTTATTTAGAGGATCTTGACCTGTTCTTCAATCTCTAGAGGCTTCGATCTGTTCTTATAAGCTGTTGAGAGCCCCGATCTGTTTCCTGATTCTTCGAAAACTTAGATCCTTTCTCCTGAGTTATTAGGGATCCCGATCTATTTGTCTGTCTTCCAAAGATTTCGATCCGTTTCCAAACACAAAGGATGTCTCAGTTATCTACGTCTATGTCACCCGATCCGTATGCCAGGTTGTTCGATAGTCCAGACCATTCTTCATTCCCGAGCCGTCACTCTCCGCCGATCCGTCCAACGCTGGAAGTTGTAGCCGAGCAGATTCTTCTGGTACGAATGTTTCAGAGGATTTGGATGATTCAAACGGTTCGGGGGTAGGACCTTCCGTTCTTGGTAGGAAAATTGTATTCTCCGAATCCTCGAGAACCGACAGTAATGCCGGGAATCTTTTGGAATTTGAAGTCCCCCACCTTCATGATTCTCCTTTCGACGAGACGGCAAATCTTTTTGTTGACACTGTGGATCCCAAGCAGGCAAAATTTGAACCAGAGGATTGGTTCTACGATCCTGTTGTGGCTAGACAAGAGTTAGAACGTCTGGTTGGACCTATCCAACGTGCCCCAAGGAAGAGGAAAGCTAAAAAGTGACCCGATCCGCCTGGTTCAACTCTCCACTTCAGATTATTTGACATCCCTTAGGCAGAGATTTAATATCTCGGAAGAAATTGAATTTGTTCTTCCTTCAATGACTGAACGAGCCAATAAACCTCCCCTCGATCACTTTACTCTTTATGAGAGCTTCTTCTACCGCTGTCTGCTATGGTTTCCGATCCCTAAAGTAATCCTGCGGTTTTTATGGAAGCATAATCTGGCCATTGCCCAAATCAATGTTCGGGGAATCAGGCATCTGGTCGGCATTCTTGTCAGGAGTTACGAATGCGATGTTGAGGTTGGGGTCGAGCACTTGAGAAATCTTCTTGAATTTAGATGTCACAAAAGAGAGTTGAAATACTATGTATCATATAAAACCAAGAGGAAGATCATAAAAGGAGTCCTGAGCAAGGATGATAACTGGGAGGATTATTTCTTCTTTGTTCCCGTCCACTACAAGAAAACAGGCAAATTTGCGAGGAGAATTTGCGACCAATATTGAGGTCGCAAATTTGCGAGGCATTTGCTAGGAATTTGCGTCTGTCGTCGCAAATTAGTCGCAAATTAGCGTGGATAATTTTCGTCGCAATTTCGTCGCAAATATCACTCTAATTTGCGACTCATTTGCGACGAAAATATTGTTCGTAGCAAACACGTTGCAAATTTGCGAGTCATTTGCGGGGACAGATATTTTCTAAGATTTGCGACTGATTTGCGAGAATATATAGAAAGTAGTACCCACGTTTTTAATGATTTCTAACTGCTTTTTGCTACTAATTGTTTGGTCACAAATGGGTAGCAAATTACTAGCAAATGCCTTGCAAATATTTTTCCCTAGCAAATTAGTAACAAAGGTTGGTCGCAAATGAGTAGCAAAAATGGCTGATCCTCTATAAATAGCAAGCTATGGGGGAGACGAAAATCATATCACAAATATCCCAAACCTACTCACACAAATATTTTATTTCGCAAACACACTATAAATCCGATATTTTTTTTGGAGAGGTCGATAATCGGATCATGTCTTGGCATCATGAGATATACACGGTTCGGGCATGGATGTACAACCGGCGAGATCCAGATACCGGTGAAGTTACGAGAGAATTTAGAGATGGTCTTGATCAATTTTTGACCCACGCGACACATCAGTCATTCGCAGTAGAAAACGGTAACAAAATTTTCTGTCCTTGTGTTAAGTGCGAGAACATTGATCATCATGATGCAAACACTGTTTGGAAGCATTTATATACGAGGGGGTTTTTACCTAACTATTATGTGTGGTTTGCGCACGGAGAAGATTTTGTAGTTAATGTTCCGGGTAGTTCAAGTACGAGTTATCATGGCAATCAAGATGGCGCTAGTAGTTTTGATAATAACTATGATCAGCATGCTCATCAGGAAGATTATAATGAATATGGATATGGTAATAGTGATGGAATAGGTTTCATGACATGGTTACTGATGCATTTCATGAAAGTACTGCCTCGTTTAATGATAATACTTTTGAAGAACCAAACCCGAGTGCTAAAAAGTTTTACGATATGTTAGACGCTGCTAATGAACCCATCTACGAAGGATGTAGAGAAGGGCTTTCAAAATTGTCATTAGCATCTAGGATGATGACAATTAAAAGCGAAGATAACATTAGTGAAAATTGCATGGATAAATGGACTGCATTGTTTAACGAGTATTTGCCGGAGGGCAATAACTCGGCAGAGAGTTACTATGAAATACAGAGACTGGTCGCGAGTCTTGGTTTACCGTCAAAGATGATTGACGTCTGCATTGATAACTGTATGATTTTCTGGAAAGATGATGCTAAGTTGGAGGAATGTCGTTTTTGCGAAAAACCGAGATATAAAGAGACAGGTGGCCGCACGAGGGTACCGTTCCAGCGTATGTGGTATCTTCCGATAACAGATAGATTGAAGCGATTATACCAATCAGAGCAGACTGCTGGGGCAATGAGGTGGCACGCAGAATACTTTAGTGAGGAAGGGGTGATCTCTCATCCATCAGATGCGAAGGCGTGGAAACACTTTAACACGGTACATTCAGACTTTGCTGAAGAACATAGAAATGTTTATTTGGGTCTTTGCACTGATGGGTTTAGTCCGTTTGGTATGTCTGGTCGGCAATACTCATTGTGGCCAGTCATAGTAACGCCTTATAATATACCTCCGGATATGTGCATGCATCGAGAATTTTTGTTCATGAGCATTCTTGTTCCGGGCCCTAAGCATCCAAAAAGATCTCTTGACGTGTTTTTGCAGCCTCTGATCCATGAATTACAGGAGTTATGGCATGTCGGTGTACGAATATTCGATTCATCAAACCGCCAGAACTTCACCATGAAGGCTGTGCTTATGTGGACCATAAGCGACTTCCCCGCCTATGGGATGTTATCTGGATGGACAACTCATGGGAAATTGTCATGTCCTTACTGTCTGGATCAGACTGATGCATTTCAATTGACGAATGGACGCAAAACATGCTGGTTCGATTGTCATCGTCAATTTCTGCCATTGGGTCATCCGTATAGAAATAACAAGAAGTTGTTCAAGAAAAACAAAACCGTCAAAGTCCCCCCTCCGGTTTATCTTTCAGGGGAACAGTTGGAAGCGCAAATAGATTATTGCGATGCTCAACAAACTGCAGAAGTTGGGGGTAACTGGTACAGTGTCCCCGCTAATATGCCGGGTGGGTATGGGCAGTATCATAACTGGCATAAGAAAAGTATATTCTGGGAACTGCCGTACTGGAAGGATCATCTCTTGAGGCACAATTTGGATGTAATGCACGTTGAGAAGAACTTTTTCGAAAATATCATCCACACGTTGTTGAATGTTCCGGGTAAAACGAAAGACAATTTGAAATCACGTTTGGATCTCCCTGGTATATGCGCAAGGCCTGAGTTGCACATTACAAGCGATGGTAGGGCACCGATTCCTATTTTTCGGCTGTCATTGGACTCAAAGAATAGTTTGTTTAAGTGGGTTAAGGATGATGTCAAATTCCCAGATGGATATGTGTCAACGTTCTCAAGGTGTGTCGAGCAAGGGCAAAAATTTTCAGGAATGAAGAGCCATGATTGTCATGTATTCATGCAACGACTACTACCATTTGCATTGCAGGAGCTTCTACCAAATCACGTCCACGAGGCACTAGCAGGTATTATTCTTGTATTATATATATTTTTAATTATATATATTTGTAATTTATAATTAACTTGTACATTGTACATAATTTCAGGTATCGGGGCATTTTTCAGAGACTTATGTGCTCGAACATTAAATGCGGATGAAATCTTGACGTTGAAATCAGACATCGCAGTTATTCTTTGCAACTTGGAGAAGATATTTCCTCCTTCATTTTTCGACGTGATGGAACATCTGGTAGTACACTTACCGCATGAGTTGGATCTTGGTGGACCAGTCCAATTTCGATGGATGTACCCATTCGAAAGGTTCTTCAAACATCTGAAGATGAAAGCAAAAAATCTCGCAAGGGTTGAGGGATCTATCGTGGCAGGAAGTTTGACCGAGGAGACATCTAATTTCTCGAGTTACTACTTTAGCCCAACCGTGAAAACAAAGAAAACGGGTCGTAAACGATACGATGATGGTGGGGTTGGGCGAACATATCCTGATGTGGGAGTACCCGATGTCTTCTCGGATTTAGGTCGAATGGGTGGCAAAGTAAAAGCAAGCGAGTGGTGTGATTACAAGCATTCTCACGCAGTTCATACTTATATCTTGCTAAACTGTGATTTCTTTCGACCGTATGAAAGGTATATATATAGTACTAGTTTACTTATATACATATACAATTAACTATAATTAATCATCATCCTTTATTATGTAATGCACAGGATGCTCGAACAGCAAATACGGGAAGCATTTCCGGAACTTGACGACCAAGAAGTGAGATCATACGTTGAACGTGATTTCGCTGGATGGATGAGAGAGAAGGTAACTATAAGCATAATCTTATAGTTATATATATATCTGATATTAATTAATTAGTAATCAACTAATTGCATTTGGCCTTGTAGGTGACCAAGAGGAGGTCTCGGCCGGGAACTTGGCCTCTGTGGGTCCACGAGTTCGTGATGGGGCCTATCGCTAATATAAGAACCGCTAAGATGTATTGTACTCGTGGATTTATTTTCCATACATTTGAGCATGGGCAACGAAGGGCCACTGCAAATTATGGTATTCATGTCCCAGGTGATACCAATTTTTACGGTATCCTGAAAGAAATCGTAGAAGTAGAGTATGCTGGGATGATGAATCTTAAATGCGTCCTATTTCGATGTGATTGGTTTGATCCAACTATTGGGGTTGGCGTAAGATCAAGCAAATTCGGATTCGTGGATGTACAGGGACACCGGAGTTACACTGGCAAGTTCGAGCCATTCGTGTTAGCATCTCAAGCGGAGCAAGTAGTTTTCATTCCTTACCCTCGAACTCGGGTCCGACGTGATCAGAATTGGTTGTCTGTTATTAAAGTTAACCCACGGGGTCGAATTATCGGAGGCTTAGCTGATGATGATCATCTACCGCCCGTACAACCTGAAAGGACAGAAACAGTTTACATCCCCGTCGATTCAAGCAATGATTTGACCAGAATTGACCCGCTTTATAGGGGACTTGAAGTCATATGCGAGAAATCTGATAGTCAAACGGAGTCAGACGAGTTTGATGAAGGGAACGAAGTTGAGGATGATAACGAAGAAGATGAAAATGGACAAACTTACGTTTCCGATCATGATGAGTAACAATTATGTATCGTGTATTATAATCATCGTTTGTAAGAATTATGTATTTATCGTGTTTTTTTTTAAAATAAATTAACTAAAAATTGCGACTCATTTGTGACTGATGGTCGCAATTTAGTCGCAAATTTTGCTACTAAATTGCGACCATTAGTCACAAATGAGACGCAATTTTTAGTTGATTTATTTTAAACCCTAAACCCTAAAACCCTAGAAACCTAAATAAACCCTCTAAACCCTAAACCCTAAACTATGTATCGTATTTTTTTAAAAAATAAATCAACTAAAAATTATTTAGGTTTGTAGGGATTTTAGGGTTTAACGTTTAAAGGATTTTTAGGGTTTACGGTAAATCAACCAAATATTGCGACTAATTTGCGACTAAACACCGCAAATTAGTCGCAATATTTGGTTGATTTACCGTAAACCCTAAAAATCCTTTAAACGTTAAACCCTAAAATCCCTACAAACCTAAATAAACTCTCAAAGCCCTAAACCCTAATGCATATAGGCTAGTTGAATAAACCCTATTACTTTCTCGAACAACTTTTAGATTTAAAGAATCGATCTACATATATATATATAGCTTAAGTATGTCACTATATAGATGATTCGATCAATTTTCGTAGGATTGTCGAATTGCTTATATAATTGCCCTAAACTCTAAACACATAACCCTAATGTATAATTATAGACTGTATATATGTATGAAGTTTGCGATAAACCGAAACCCTAAACCCTAAACCATTTTTTCTTCTTTTTTTAATCTATCAGTCGCAAATGAGAAGCAAATTTTTGCGACTCATTTGCGACGACACGTAGCAACCGCGACGCAAATTTGCTACGCATTTGCGACGCAACGAAGCAATCGCGTCGCAAACTTTGGCGGTTTAATTTACCGCGTGTTGAATATTTGACCCGATTTGCGACTAAATTGCCACGTGGCGTCGCAAATGAGTCGCAAAAAATGGCGGTAATTAAAAAAATTAACCTTTTTATTTTGACGGGTGTTGAAAAATTGACCAGATTGCGACGAGATTGCGACGTGTCGTCGCAATCTCGTCGCAAATTTGGGCGGCAAATACGATTGGGTGTAAAAAACGGTGCGTTTTTGCGACTAGATTGCGACCAACTTGCGACTCATGAAATTTTTATATAAGGCAGCCGAATTTGCCTTGCTCTTTGCTCATTTTCTCACATCCTTACTCTCTCTCCTCGCAATTTTCTCTCTCTAAAAGGTATATTCCGAATTTTTTTTTAAATTTATAATTTTTGCTTTAGAATGGTTAGGAATAGATTTAGGTATGGAATAAATTTATAGTTTTGGTTTTAGAATGGTTTGGAATATAGTTAGATTGAATATAATTTTTATTATATATTTTATTGCAGATGGGTGATAGGCATAATGAGTATACCGGTTTTTTATCCGCTTTCGGTACACCTGTACCGCGATGCGGCGGATCCCATTCACGACGTGACGGACCTTCTTCATCGACTCCGCCTATCTCGGATTTTGTTCCAGAGACGCAGTCACATGATCTGCCACCTGAGGCTCCACAGTTCGAGCATATGACGCTGGAGCAGCTTCTCGTTAGTCCCGGACGGGATGTTCTTACGAGATTGGATCCGCATCTTTTCCCGGGAACTTTATGGTAACTATTATTATTTTTTCAATTATTAAATAAATAAATAATTTTTTTTTAATTGTTTATAACATAACTTTTTTTTTCCAGGTTTGGCCATAATAAAGTTGGACAGACTATAAGGAAACTGATCGAGCGGGATTTCAAAGCCCCGCACCCGAGTTGGAGCAAGGTGCCCCAGGAGACGAGGGATAGGTGGTTTCACACTTTCGCGGTAATTCTATTAATTTGGAGTTACTTTATAATTTTATTTCTATTAATAATTTAATTTATAATTTACAATGTATATACTAATATTAAATTTCTACTAATTTGAATTTTTATTTTTATAGCAAAAATATAGATGGGATGTCGAGATCACGGGACTGGTCCGGGATGCCTTCGATGACAAGGCGATGCATCGCCTTACTGATCAAGTCGGCCGCTGGAAAAGGAAATGGAAGGTGGACCCTGAGCATGCGATGCCTGAGTGGTTCAACCCGACGGTTTGGGCGGGTCTCATTGCCTACTGGCAGTTGCCGACTTCCGAAGACACAAGCAGCAAGTGCCGGGCCGCGCGGTACACCAAGGTTGACGGAGAAGGCATTTCGAAGCATGTCTCGGGGCAATTGTCCTTCTTCGAACAAGCGCGCCGTATTGTAAGTTGAATTCAATTTCTATAGTTCAAATTTTAAAAATTCTTTAAGTTAAAATATCTCACGATTTAACATATTTTTACCATTTTTCAGGCACAGACGAAAGGTGCCCCGGCTACGATGCCCGAGATTTGGGAGAAGACCCACAGACGCCAGGACGGTACGTGGGTTGATAGTCGAGTTCAGCAGCTTCACGGCGATGTGACTGCCCGGGTCGAGGAAATCACATCGCAGTCCACTCCCGATGGTCAACCCGTCCAAATGACCCCAGTGGACGTAAACCGCATAGCCACTCAGGTAACGAAAACAAACTTTTATTACTAATTCATATATAATTATTTAAGTATTTATTTATTTCCTTATTAAATTTTATTTTACAGCTAGCTCCCCGTACCAGAAAGGGGAAGATTGCTTTCATGGGATCTATTCCGACGGATGCCGAGGGAGTTCCCTTTTGCCCGGTTTCGGCATATGTCCCGGACCCGATTAGAGATAAGAAGCTAGAGATCGCGGAAGCAGAGATCAGATCGCTGAAGCAGCAACACGACGCCTATGATATGATGTTCGAGTTACTTGGGGATTCGAACCCGGTGATTCGGGAGATGCTGAGGAAGAAGAAACAAGGAGAAGCTGGTTCATCTTCAGCTTCTGGTTCGGAATTTCATGAAGCTTCGGATTTTCAGGATATCGATGATTTGAAGTTATTTTTTTCGTTGTACTAAATACTCGTTTTATGTAATATATTAATTAAATTTTATTTTATTTTTATTTTATTTACGAAACAATTAAAAAAATTCTGTTAAAAAAAAAAAAAAAATTCTTTTTTGCAACTGATTTGCGACCGTCCAAACCCCACAACGCCTCGCAATATTTCCTCGCAACTGCCTCACAAATTTTCCTCGCAAACTAGTAGCAAAATTTGCCTCGCAAATGCCTAGCAAAATTGTCCTCGCAAACTAGTAGCAAAATTTGCCTCGCAAATGCCTTGCAAATATAATCCTCGCAAACTAGTAGCAAAATTTGCCTCGCAAATGCCTTGCAAAATATCCTCGCAACTGCCTCGCAAACGTCTCGCAAATGTTTGCGAGGCATTTGCGACAAAATTTCTTTCCTCGCATATTTTGCGACGAGATTGCGACGATTTTTCGTTTGCGACTAGTTGGTTGCGACGATTCTTATTTGGTCGCAAATGCCTCGCAAATTTCCATTTGCGAGGCATTTGCTACCACAATCTTAGTCACAAATTGGTCTGTTTTCTTGTAGTGGTCACCGAGGCGTCAGTGGGATCAAGATGTCTTGGCTTAGTCAAGACGAGCTGGGGAGAACTTGGTAGCCGACCCGTGGCTTGTTTTTGGGCTATGGCTTGGTTTTCTTTTATATATTGATTTTGTTTTTAGGTTACTTATATTGTTTTCTTCTTTTGCAGAACGCCATCTCCAACTCCCATTGCCTCCCGATCTGTCTACGATTCATGAAGTGCTTTCGGCTCGAAAGTGTAGTTGGACAAGAGATTTCACTCTTCCGCGAGTGGAGAGAGCTCGAGCCCTTTTTGAAGGACAATCCATTGGTCCATCATCTTCTTCTAATTCCTCAGACGATACCATGGGAAGACACATATTCAGAGATAGAGCCGCAACCAAAGAAAAAGAGGAAGCTGAAGCTAGGGAGAGGACAAAGCAGGCTGAAGTGTTGAGTCTGCTTCGCCTCCCGAACCCTCGGACTCCCACCGCTCTTGTCTCCGAGCCGATCTCTTCTAGCCATCCTCCCGAGCTGACTCTCAACTTAGTTCCCGAAAGAGTTGTGTTAGGGCTTCGTCCCGTAGAATCTCAGCATTTGCAGCACAAAGATAAAGGCAAGGGAAAGGCCAAGGAGAAAAAGAGACCAAGCCGAAAACTCCAGTCGTCGACGGATGACAGAGGCGAAGGGCTGGCTGAGGCGTCGAAGCGACATCGTCGCTGAAGTTCCTCGACTCATCCCCGAGGCTATTCCTCTGTCTGCTGTGCCCATTAATGCTGAACGGGCTTATAACGATGCTACGGCGTTTGCAGCTATCTTCTCCAGGTGATCGATTTCCTCCGTCCGACATCTTGGTTAGGGATAAAGCCTACAACGAGGTGTCTCTTCAGGGCGTCAAGGTGTGTTTTCTGTTGTTAGAATTTTTGCCACCGTGGCCCGAGCCGATTTCGTTTATCGTGTCACTTCTGTATGCTGAATAACTTTCCTTATTTCGGCGCAGTTCATATCCCATATCAATAGGATGGTCCTAGGGTATGAAACCGATGCTCGTAAACACATGGAAATAGTTGAGGATACCATGAAGAAAACCATAAAGCTGGGTGGGAAGCTCAAGGAGGCCAAAGTAAGTCACGCCTCTGAATGAGAGAAGACCCTTAAGAGAATTAAGAGTCTCGAGACCGAGGCGGAAGGGCACATGAAGCATCGTAGGGAAGCCGATGAGCGGATCATGCGATTGGAGTCGGGTAAAGCGAAAAGCGATGCTCATATTGCCAGTCTAATGAAGTAGCTAGAGTCGGCAAATGAGCTCCATGAGGTCAAGATGGAGCAGGCAGTTCTGGAGACCAAGCGTGAGATGAAGTCATCATTTGAAGACAAAGTCTCCCGAGCCAAAAGCTTATTGGAAAAATTGATGGCGAGCCCAATGAGAATATGCTCGATCTTGCTCAGATCGAAGGCAATCTTCATTTTATTGGATTGCTTCAAAGTAAAGAGTCACCATCTCTTGATGCCTGAGGCAAAGAATCTGGCTGAGCAAAAGGGGGAGCTCGAGGGTGCCCACGAAGCGTTTGCCAAGCTGATAGTTGATCTGGGGGAAACACTGAGATTGTACCCTATTCATTCTGATATCTTAAAGGAGCTTAACGACGGCGAGCCTATGGGATTGGCTGCTGCAAGCGTCGGCATTAAAGACTTTTCCGGTTCGAACAGGGGAACACCGGGTTTGGTTGATCCAGACTTGAAGAAGACGCCAGAGGATCCGACATCTCCTGAATCAAGTGGGGGTAGCTCAAAGAAGATTCCCAAGCCGCTTCTTGAGAAAGGCACCAAAGGAGCTATGATTATGCCCGAGCTAGAGAAAGCCATTGATCCCGTCACCGAAGAGCATGAAGAAAGGGGGATAACCGAGCACCCTGAAGGGCTAGAGCCAGGGAGACTAAGAACCCTGAAGCTCTGGAATCTTATGATCGCTTATTTTTTGTTTAGTTTGAAACTCCTTTAGATGCCTGGATGGCTTTATCCGCTTTGTAGTCTTTTGAAGAACTACTATTTTTGTCTTATTATCACTTGATCTGTTCAGGATATCGGTTTAAGGAAACGCCTTTGTGTTTGATAAATGTAATGTGTTTTTTATTTTATTTGGCAACCAATCTGAATGCTTTGCTTGTATGGCTGTTTAGATGAATATATCTAAGTATGGGTTTGCATAGTTGTATTTGAGATGACCAATTCGGCTTACAGTTTAAGTTACCATAAACTTCCCTGCTCCAAAAATGATCATAAGTTTGCATAGATTATTTAAACATTTCAGTTTATGGATGCATTACCGTAAATGTATCCGCTCCGACAATGGACATATGCTTGTACAGTTTAGGATGAATATTTCGGTTTATGGATACATTACTGTAAATATATCCGCTCCGACAATGAACAAATATTTGTATAGCGCACTTTTGATCCTAAGAAGGATGCAATGGTTTATCCATAAAGGGTGTAGTAGTTCGTTGTTGTGGCCAGCAGCAACGAGAGTGAGATGAGATGTCTGTCTAGTTAAAACTTTGAATAATCCGTAAAGGATGTGGATAGGATGCTTGGTTTTTAAGGCTTTAGTAATCCGTAAAAGAAGTGATTTGAAGACTTTAGCTTCGAAAATTTTAGTTAGACATATAGTCTATTGTAAAGATGGGAGTATACGAGTATACGTACCCACTCTCCCCTTTTTTAAGGAGGGGGCAACTGAACCCATCCGAAGACGGGCTGCCTACGTACCCTTTGCAGGGATCAAGTCGCCCCGTAGTTCATGTGAAATAGCTTAGTGATAGTATTTCTTGAGGTGCATTGCGTTCCATGATCTTGGTACTAGAACATTGGTCATGCTGGCTAGTTTATAAATACTGGGTTTGACTACCTCTGTGATCCTGTAAGGTCCTTCCCAATTTGCTCCCAGTTTTCCGGCATTTGTTTCCGCTGTGTTTTGGAAAACTTTTCGCAAAACCAAGTCTCCTTCGTAAAATCTCCATCTTCGAACGTTGGAGTTGTAGTATTTTGCTGCTGCGTTTTGATAGTTTTGGATCCTGATTAAGGCCTGATCCCGTCTTTCGTTGATTAAATCCAACTCGTCAAGCAGCAATAGGTGATTGAGTCCTTCTGGTTCCAGAAGAAGTATGCGGCGAACTTCATGAAAGTGTATTTCTGGTGGAATGACACATTCCATCCCGTAGACAAGGGAGAATAGGGTTTCACCAGTTGCTCGTCTTAGAGTTGTGCGGTGAGACCACATCACTCCCACTAATTCGTCTACCCAACGTCTTTTCTTTTCACCGAGATGCTTTTTCAAACCATCAAAGATTGTTTTGTTGATTGCTTCTGCTTGACCGTTCCCTTGTGGATATCTTGGAGTGGACTTGCTAAGTCTGATCTTCCATTTTTCGCAGAAAGTTTCGAAACAATTAGAAATGAACTGCGATCCATTGTCCATCACGATCTCGTATTGTACTCCTTGCTGACATATGATATTCTTTCAGACAAAGGCCTCCACTTGTGCGTCTTTAATGCTAGCGTAGGAGTCGGCTTCGACCCATTTTGAAAAATAATCTGTCAAAACCAGCAAGAATCGCTTCTGCTTCGAGGGGTGTAATGGCCCGACGATATCCATGGACCACCGTATGAACGGGTATAGGGACAAAATTGAGGAGAGCACTTCGGTTGGTTGGTGAATCATTGGCGCGTGGCGTTGATATTTCTCGCATTTGGCTGAAAACTCCTTGCAGTCTTTGATCATCGTTGGCCAATAATAACCGTGACGTTTGACTTTATTGCTAGTGCTCTCCCTCTTGAATGATTGCTGCATGAACTGTTTTGAACTTCTTCCATGATCTTTCTTGCGTCCTTTCCTTCTATGCAACTTAACAATGGTCCTGAGAATCTCCACTTGAAGACATTTCCATTGAGTAAAATGTAACAAGCTGCCTGGACTCGAAGCTTACAAGCCGCCCACTTTTCGATTGGTAAGACCCCGTCATATATATATTCTCTGATTGCGTCGAGCCACTTTTTTGTCGCAGCCATATTCTGCTTAATTGTTGATTTTGCTTGCTTCTTCATTGGGTTGTGATTCGACGACAGGGTCGTCGTTGCTATCGATGACTACCGACTCTTCGAGAATGTCTTCTTCCATTGGAGCGGTATCGGGTTTGGTGGATGGTGGGTTTACCGGTCCCTCCTGCATTTCAGCTGTCTCCTCTTGTCCGATTGTGACTTCTCTTGCTTGCTTAGCTACTTTTGAACGAGTTATGACGTTCACAGTGTCGGAAGGATTCATGCTCGGGTGCTGGATGAATTCTACCAAGATAATTCTCTTTATGTCCGGATCGGAAGTGATGCGAGGGCTGCAAGTGCGTCGGCCGAAGTATTCTCTCCTCGCGGGATGCGTGTTAGTACAAATTCTTTGAATCGCGCATTCAATTCCTTGACTATCTTTAGGTAAGCTTCCATTCGATCATCCTTTGCTACGTATTCGCCACTGAATTTATTTGCGACCAATTGGGAATCGCAGAATGCGTAAAGCTGCTTGATCTTCAGGCCACCAGCGAGTTTCATTTCGGCGATAAGGGCTTTATACTCTGCTTCGTTGTTGGATGTGCGAAAACCCAAGCGAAATGATTGTTCCAGAATTTCACCGGTTGGAGAGGTTAGACGTACCCCTACTCCCGAGCCGCTTTTGGAAGATGAGTCGTCGATGTGATGCTGCCAGGGCGGGTTCGGTGTTTCATGGTCAGTGATCTCTTCAGGGAGTTCGATAAGGAAATCCGTTAGGACTTGAGAATTTGCACATGTGCGCCCGCGATGCTTGATATCGTATTCGCTCAGCTCGATTGCCCATTTTGCCAGTCTTCCTGATTGACTTGAGCTGTGCAAAATGGACCTTATCAGGAATGTACTCAGGACGATGATCGAGTGCGACTGGAAGTAAAGCCTCAGTTTTCTTGCGGACATTATGATAGATAGTGCCAATTTTTCCATTTGTGGATACCTCGTCTCGGCATCTGTAAGGTTTTTGCTGACGTAAAAGATTGGCTTCTGTTCCCCGCGCTCGTCTCGAATCAACACACCGCTCACTGCTGTGGCGGAGATCGCAGTGTATAGAAAAAACGGCTCTCCTGCTACTAGTTTTGCGAGAACTGGAGGGGTAGACAGGTAAGTCTTCAGCTGTTGAAAAGCCTCTTCACATTTTTCAGTCCACTCAAACTTCTTGTTCCCCCACAACATATCGTAGAAAGGTAGATATTTGTCGGTGGATCGTGAGATGAATCTGTTAAGTGCTGCTATCCTCCCGGTAAGTCTTTGCACTTCCATTTTCGTCTTCGGCGAAGTCATATTGATGAGTGCGTCAATTTGCTTAGGGTTTGCTTCAATGCCACAGTGAGTCACTAAGTATCCGAGGAATTCTTCTGATGTGACCCCGAATCTGCACTTGGTCGGATTTAACTTCATTTTGTGAAAGTTCAGCTGTGAGAAGCATTCCTCGAGATAAGCTACGTGATCCTGCTCTCTTAGTGATTTCACCAGCATATCATCTATATAAACCTCCATTATCTTTCTGAGCTGATCAGCGAACATCTTGTTGACCAGCCGCTAATACGTTGCCCCGACATTTTTTAGGCCGAACGGCTGTTGGGGTCGGTTTTCATCCCATCAAGATCAACTGCTGAAAATACTAAGTATGGAGAAAAAGCCTAGGTGACGAGCCAAACATTAGAAGACGAGCCAAACTTGGCTCGGCAACAAGGAAAGGAGAAGACGAGCCAAACTTGGCTGACGACAAAGGAAAGTAAGCGACGAGACAAACTTGGCTCAGCAGCAGGGAGAAATGGTGACGAGTCAACATCTTGGCTCGGAAGCAGGAAGAAGCAGTGGCGAGCCAACGTTTGGCTAGGTGACGAGCCAACGTTTGGCCAGGCATGAAGAAATGGTGACGAACCAACATCTTGGCTCGGAAGCAGGAAGAAGCAGTGACGAGCCAACATCTTGGCTAGGCAGCAGGAAGAAGCAGTGACGAGCCAACTTTCGGCTAGGCATTAAGCAGTGAGTGACGAGCAAACGTTTGGCTAGGCATGAAGAAGTGAGTGACGAGCCAAAACTTGGCTAGGCGTCAAGAGGACGAGCCAAACACTTGGTGTCAAGCCAAACACTTGGTGACAAGCCAACCTGTTGGCAAACCAGCAAAACGGTGATGAGCCAACACGTCGGCGAACCAAAACCCTCGCCTCGGCAGCAAAGAGAAGTAAGGGACGAGCCAACGCTTGACTCGGCATCGAGGAGGAATGGGTGACGAGCCAAGCCATCGATGACCCATCAAAACGACAAGCCCAACATCTTAGTTAGAATGAGGCAACGAGTCACAAAACATTGGTGGGCCGAGGCGACGAGACAAAGAAAGAAGCCCACGAAAACCAGAGAAAGGAAATCCCGAAGATTAAGGAAGTTTTCCTTAATCGTTTAGGAAGAAACCTAGCCGACCTATTTGTGTATAAATAGACGATGAACCTCTTTGAAAAGGGGATCCAAAAAATTGACCTAACAGGACACTTATTGAACCAACGATGGTTCGGCTGCAACAATCGTCCTTGACGAAGATGGGCACGTGGAAGGAGATCACAATACGGAGAATCCCGCTGACGAAGGGTTTGCACCAACACTGACAGAAGCCCGAGCCAGCGAAGGCAACATCAACCTAAACCGAGCCAGGAGCTCAGCTGAAGAGGAAGAAAATCTCTTGTGGGTACGACAGGCACAATACACTGACGAGCCAAGAACAACGAGCCGAGCCGAGAGAGAAGAGTTGGACAAAATCCAAGCCTCCTTGATTCGAGCCACTGCCGAGATGAAAGCCGTCCGATCCCAGGTGCACAAGGCAACCAGTAAAGTCCCGGAGATTGACCGCGTACTTGAGGAAGCACATAATACATCGTTTACAGCCTGAATTACCAAGGCAAGGATCTTCGACCCAGGAAAGATCAAAGTCCCAGTCTACAAAGGGACAACCGACCCAAAAGAACACATAACGGCGTTTATCATAGCAATGGGCAGAGCCAATTTCAGAGAAAAGGAGAGAGACGCCGGTTTCTGCTTCATATTTGTGGAGCATCTAAAGGGTGCAGCCCTCCAATGGTTTTCAAGATTAGAGCGAAACTCCATTGATGATTTCCAGCAGCTGTCTGCCGCCTTTCTGAAGCATTACTCCATGTTTATGGATCGAGGAACCTCTGATGCCGACCTATGGACATTGACTCAAGGGCCTACAGAGACATTACGAAGCTTCATAGGAAGATTTAAAGAAGTGATGTAAAAAGTCGAAGACGTAAGTGATAAGGCCGCGGTGCTCGCCTTAAAAAGGCTCTGTGGTACGAATCCGAATTTCGAAAAGAGATTGCTCTGAACACACCACTATCAATCCAGGATGCACTGCACCGAGCCTCGGATTTCATAGTCAACGAAGAAGAGATGAAAGATTTGTCTCAAAAATATGGAGTCGCCAAAGCGACGAACCGTTCCTTCCAAACTCCGAACCAACCGCCTCATAAGAAGAGTATTCAAGGAAACAGATATGTACACCACTAGAAACCCAATTTCGGAGGAGCCCACAACTACCAGGTGGGAACAGGCCGAGGCAAAACACCATGGAACATCTGGACACGAAGTCAAAGTTCGTACGATGAAAAAGCTTACTGCGAGTATCATCACATGCACGGTCATTCAACTGCCAACTGCCGAACCTTGGGAATGAAGCTTGCGGCGAAGCTAGTGGCCGGAGAGCTCGGTAACGCAGTCAGCCTGAAAGACTTCGAGCAAGAAGACGAAAAGGATCAGCCGAACCAGACAAATAAAAATGATGATACCCCCAAGCGAGGAAGACGAGATGACGAGGTGACACAGTCAGGTTCTCGAAGAAGAATAAATATGATAATGGGTGGATCACAATACTGTTTGGACACGGTATCCTCTATCAAAGCTTTCCAGCGGCAAGCCGATGCGAGTGTCAACTGGTCAGCACCTTCCAAACTTCACAATGATGTTATCTCGTTCGACCACATAATGATCCCCTCGTGATAGAATTGATCGTAGATGACAGTGACGTCGCCCGAGTTCTGATTGACACAGGAAGCTCCGTAGATGTGATCTTCCGGGAAACTCTCAGAAGGATGAACATAGATCTAGCCAAAATCACAGCTGCGCTGAAGCCTCTAACTGGATTCTCGGGAGAAACGACCATGACCCTTAGAACAATTAAACTTCCTGTCCGAGCCGAACAGGTAACCAAGATAGTGGAATTTTTGGTTGCAGATCATCCTGCGATCTACAATGTGATCATGGGTACACCCTGGATAAACTCGATGCGACCCGTACCATCGACCTATCACCTCTGCATCAAATTTCCGACCCCTGGGGGAGTCAAAACAATTTAGGGAAACCAAAAAGAGTCCTGCATTTGTTTCCTAGTCGAGCATAAACTCAGGAACCCCGTCACAGAAACCGCCACCAAGAGAAAGAAGATGAAGACCGACAGAGAGCCCGAAAAGGAGTTGACAAAACTCTTATAGCAAACAGATCACGGAGGATCGTGAGAGGAAAAGTAAACCAACTTGCGACCCCGTCGTCTTGTTGAACATCAATGACAGTCACCCGGAACGTTGTGTTGAAATAGGAGCCGAGCTGAAAGATCCGATAAGGGGAGAGCTGATTTCTTTTCTTTCAGAAGAACGTAAACACCTTCGCTTGGGAAGCAGAAGACATGCCCGGCATCAACATCGACGTGACATGCCACGAGCTACACGTGGACCCAACCTTTAAACCAGTCAAATAAAAAAGGCGAAAACTTGGCCCGGACAGAGCGCAAGCAGTAAACGACGAGGTGGAAAGATGACTACGCGTGGATCAATAGTCGAATCGAAGTACCCAGACTGGCTCGCTAACCCTGTGGTGGTTAAGAAGAAAAATGGTATATGGCGTGTATGCATGGACTTCACCGACCTAAACAAAGCCTGCCCAAAAGACAGCTTTCCACTACCACATATTGATCGATTGGTGGAAGCAACAGCAGGAAACAAACTCCTTTCATTTATGGACGCTTTCACGGATACAACCAAATCTTAATGAACCCAGACGATCAAGAGAAGACGGCGTTCATCACAGACCGCAGGATATATTGCTACAAAGTGATGTCGTTCGGTCTCAAAAACGCCGGAGCAATTTACCAGCGATTAGTGAACCGAATTTTCGCTGGCCAACTAAGGAAGACGATGGAAGTATACATAGATGACATGCTGGTGAAGTGTTTAGAAGTAAAGGATCACGTAGCTCACCTTGAAGAATGTTTCGAACGACTGAATCTACATAAGATGAAACTGAACCCAACCAAGTGCAGATTCGCAGTCACATCCGGAGAGTTCCTTGGGTATCTGGTTATCCACCGTGGAATCGAAGCCAACCCGAAGCAGATTAACGCGCTCATACAAATGGTGTCGCCGAAGACAAAGCGTGAAGTCCAGAGGCTAACAGGACGGGTAGCCGCATTGAATCGCTTCATATCTTGATCGACTGATAAGTGTCTGCCTTTCTACGATACACTACGTGGGAACAAGAAGTTCGAATGGACCAAAAAATGCGAGCAGGCGAAATCCTCGAACAGTCATAGAAGAGCCGGCTCTGAGCCCAATATGGAAACTCTACGCGCATGGATCATCATCCAAACAAGGATCCAGAGTGGGAATACAGTTAACCTCTCCAACAGGCGAAATCCTCGAATAGTCATTCCGCCTGGATTTTCGCGCATCCAATAACGAAGCAGAATATGAAGCTTTGATTGCTGGAATGAGACTTGCTCTTGGACTCAAGGTTTCGCACATCCAAGCCAACTGTGATTCGCAGCTGGTAGTCAACCAAGTCAGCGGCGAGTACACAGCCAGAGACGACCGAATGGAAGTTTATCTGAAGATCGTCAAAGAACTGGCTGCACAGTTTGAAGAGTTCACATTAACACGGATACCGCGCGGAGAAAACACTTCGGCAGACGCACTAGCAGCACTCGCATCGACCTCTGATCCGGATTTGAAAAGGATAATCCTAGTAGAATTCATCAAAAACCCAAGTATCAACCTCCCTGACACCGTGAACGCAGTCACCCGCTCCCAAACAGTAACCCAGGCCAAAAGTGCATCTGAAAACACCTGCGTCACCACTATGGAGGAAGAAAAACCATGACGCCACCGGCGGAAGATGAGGCGATCGAGATAGAGGAAGAGCCTAACATAGGTCATCCGGTCGAAGGCGAAATAGTGGAGAAGAAGGAAGATCCACAACCAACTAAAGAAGATTACGGATGCGATAAAGAATGGATGGGAGCAATTTGCGTATACATCATGGACGGTGAGGTACCATCAGACAAATGGGCTGCCCGAAAACTCAGAGCTCAAGCCGCCCGATACGTTATATTAGACGGGAACATTTTCAAGTGGAGATTCTCAGGACCACTGATGGCATGTGTCGAAGGCGTCGAAGCCAGACAAATCATGGAAGAAGTCCACAGCGGATCATGCGGCAACCACTCCGGTGAGAGAGCTTTGGCCATCAAGATCAAGCGTCACAATTACTATTGGCCAACTATGGTTAAGGATTGCGAAAAGTTCTCTGCTAGGTGTGAAAAATACCAACGACATGCCCCAATGATTAACCAACCCACGGAGTTGTTGTCCTCAATCTCAGCACCCTACCCCTTCATGCACTGGTCAATGGATAAGTCGGGCCTCTGCATAGATCAAAGCAAAAGAGATTTCTTCTAGTTTTGACAGATTACTTCTCCAAATGGGTCGAGGCAGATTCTTACGCCAACATATAGGACGCCCAAGTCGAAAACTTCGTTTGGAAAACCATCTTATGCCGACATGGGGTTCCATACGAAATTGTCACAGACAACGGCTCACAGTTTATCTCTACAAGGTTCGAAGCTTTCTGCGAAAAATGGAAGATACGACTCAGAAAGTCTACACCACGCTATCCACAAGAGAATGGGCAAGCAGAAGCAGTGAACAAGACTATCCTAGACGGTCTGAAAAAACGCCTTGATGCGAAGAAGGGACGCTGGACAGATGAACTCGAAGGAGTGTTATGGTCACACCGAACCACCCCACGGCGAGCCACCGGTGAAACACCTTTCGCCCTTATTTACGGTGCAGAATGCGCCATCCCAGCCGAAGTCCAATTTCCTGGAGTCCACCGCAGACTTCTTTCCGGGCAGGAAGGACTAAATCACCTCATGCTACTGGATGAGTTAGATTTGGTTAACGAACGCAGAGATCAAGCGCTGGTTCGGATTCAAAATTACCAATATGCGGCGGCTAAGTATTACAACACCAACGTCAGAAGTCGCAAGTTCAAAGAAGGTGATCTGGTTCTCCGCAAAGTTTTTCAGAACACAGCCGAAACAAACGCTGGCAAACTAGGAGCAAACTGGGAAGGACCCTACAAAATCACCAAGACGGTTCGACCAGGAGTATACGAGCTCTCAAACATGTCTGATGTTCCGATACCACGATCTTGGAACGTAATGCACCTAAAGAGGTATTACCACTAAGTCACTTCGCATGAACTACGGAACGACTTGATCCCTGAAAAGGGTACGTAGACAGCTCGTCTTCGGACGGTTCAGTTGTCCCCCTCCTTAAAAAGGGGGGGGGAGTGGGTACGTATACATGTATACTCCCACATCTCGCATCACTCTTTAAAGGTAATAACTTCAAACTTCTTCGGACACAACTTTACATCCTCCATGAATAATCTGTCACCTCCTGGCCACAACAGATGAACAACTACATTCTTTACGGATTTTAACCACTATCTCTATACGGGATGGGGTTCTCAACACCCTCTTACGGTATAAAAGTGCGCTATACAAATTCTGATTGGGTATATCCTAATCTAATATCCAAAAGGTATATCCTGGACGATATTCTTACAAGTTTATCTTTGAGAGGGACCCGTAAGTCGAAAACTCGCAAGTCTTAACACTCAAACTAAACTCTAAAACCCAGTAAACACCTCTTGGTACACTGGTCATAAACATCTCATAAACATAATACTAAACCTAAAAAGTTAGTATGAGATTTTAAACATGCTTCACTGTCAAAAGAACGGGAATGTAAGCCGGAACACCGCAAATCCTGAACTGACACGAAAAGGACTAACCATATTCTTTACTAAACAAAGATGGTTCGCAATATCACATCAAAAAGACGAACGAGAACATAGATAGATATTTCCAGCAAAGGATAAGAGAGTTCATGCCAACAAATGGCAAACATTACAAGACTTAGCAATTAACATACCAAAAAGGTGGATAAAGCCATCCAGGCGCTTGTCTTAAAAAAAAAAAATAATATCGAACAAAAGAAAAGAGTTAAGTTAAAGAAAAATAGAGAGAGATCATTCGAGTGGATCTGGCTCGGAAGATTTCTCAGCAGCGAGAGCAGCAATCCCAGACATACCAGCGTTCGAGCCTGAAAAATCTGCAACACCGACATTCGCCGCCGCATTCTCCACTGGCTCACTCCCTAACAGAGTGCCTGTGGAATCTAAAAAAACAGGAGAAAGCGTCAGATCTTTCTTCAGCTCGGCCTCAATCTTCTCAAACTCATCAGCCGCCTCGGCTAGATCAGCTCTCCAGCCCGTCAGTTTAGCCACCTCGGAGTCGAGGGCAGGCGCATCCTCTTTCTGCAGAATTTTGAGCAACTGAAGGTTGCTGTCAACCTGGGCCAGATCGAGCTTTTTCTCTTTCGCCTCTCTCAGCTCGTCAATTTTCTTCTCAATATTAGCAAGCCACCCCTGAAATCTCTCAGACATCTCCCGCCTCGCTGCTTTCTGAGCTTTCTTCACATCTGCCTCGTGCAAGGCATTTACGGCAGTGAGTTGCCTCTTTAAGGATTTAATTTCAGCAGCCTTTTTCTGCTTGGAGCGATCCAACCTCATAGCCAAGTCGCCGGTCTTGTTCCATTCGTCCTTGAGATATGCCTTCTCTTTCTCAAGAGCTTCAATTTTAGCAGACGCGGTTGCTAGCTCGACAGTATGATTACTCTCCAGCTCGCCAACTTTAGCCTTGAAGAAAGAAGCATCTTTCTGGGCATCTTCGATTCGGCGTTTATCCTTTCTAACATCGTGCTCGAAAGCAGCGACGATCTTATTGATAGATGCGATGAACTGGTTATAAGAGGAAACGATCAGCACTACTGGCTTGTCACTTAGTAACATATTCAATCTGTAAACATACCTTGGTGCCTCGGAGCGACATATCCGTGTACAAATCACCGTAGGATAGAACATTGACAGGCGGTAGTCTATCTCCTGAACAACGAACCTACGAGAAGAGAGCCGTTGAAGCTTCGGCGTCATTGCAGATCGGCGCAGATCTTTCTCGTCTAAAGGACGCTGGACTTGGCTCGGCAGGGGTTGGATCGGTATGTCTTTGGCATTTTCTTTTTTTGCTTTTCCTTGGTTTTCTCCTTATCAGGCTCGGTGGTAGCACGCTTCTTCCCATCAATTTTGTGTTGGAAAAACGCCGAGCTAGAAGGCATAGCGGCAGGAACAATAGCAGAAACTACTTCCCTGGTTGTGGCGTTGAGAGCTAACGGCTCGGAAGGAAGATGTGTCTCCATTTCAGTCACAGTTTGGCCAGGCACCTCGACAACTGGCTCGGCAGTTTGCTCGATTGGGTTAAGTATTTCGTCAGCTCGGCCAGCCGCCTCTTTTTCCTTCATCTCATTCAGAGCCTTTGTCGCGGATGGTCAACCTTTTTCCCATACTTCTTCTTGGAGGACTTCGCAATGGAGATTCAGAGTCCGAGCTGTCAGAAACTTCGGCACCTGCTAAAATGGCTCGGGCTTTTTAGATTCTCTTCAGGGAAAAATTGTTTTTCTAGTGGCACTTCCCTACAGCAAGTGTGTCCCGAAGCGTGAATGTATCTACTGGGAAAAGTGGAAGAATCTGCCGCACTGAAAAAAATAATAGCAAAGAAAGTGGTCAGCTCGCTTCGGAATAAAAAAAGAAAAACTAAAACTATAGGTTTCCTGAAAATCCACGGCTCGCCCACCAATAGTTCCCCATTCAGTCTTAGCATGGCAGACGCATTTGGCTTCTACCGTAGCATTGTTAAGGGGAACAAAGAAAAAGTAGCTCCCCCAGTCGCTGTCTTTGCTTCGGAAGCCTTGGATGATTTTTTTTTTCCTTCTTGTTGGAAATATTGTAGGCTCGGGAGTTTTTGATCTTCCGGAATTCAAGAAACTGCCGAAGATGAGAAACGCGAACGGTCACGTCACACTAGTAACTCCAAACCAGAATCCCAACTAAATGACACATTCCCCGAGGAGTAATTTGGCTCGGCGCTAACCCGTGTTTGGACAAGAACCAGATGATCAATCCAGGAATTGGAAACCAAAGCAAGCTTTGGTAGAAGAAACTCTCATAAAGGGCGAAACACCCTGACGGCGGTGTTTCGGCTCGATCAGCGGAAGTAGGAACAATCAAGTCGACATCCTCCGAAATGTTGAATCGATGCCTCAATGCTTCGAGGGATTCAGCTGTGCACAGAGACAAACCAGGTGGGTCAGGTCGCCTCTTAGGAGCTTTCCTTTTAGACTTTCGCCTCGTCGATGTGCTAGCTTGATGGCTCGCAAATAATCTTCCAACCGTATTTTTTCTGCCTCGTCAATGATGTACTCCACTGGTTCGGCTTTGAATTCTTCAAGAGCCTTTTGT
Source organism: Pseudoturritis turrita (assembly GCA_900406555.1). Classification (NCBI taxonomy): domain Eukaryota; kingdom Viridiplantae; phylum Streptophyta; class Magnoliopsida; order Brassicales; family Brassicaceae; genus Pseudoturritis; species Pseudoturritis turrita. The sequence continues at coordinate 196,818 of OVBL01000521.1, forward strand.
ATCAAGGATGCCTCGGCATCCGCCTCGGCATCGAATGCTTTGTCTATCAGAGATGGGACAACAATCTGCAATTGACCCAGCGGGGAACTAGGCTCAGCTGGCTCGAAAGTCTTAGGAGATAAAACCATCTTACGACCGAGCAGCGAAGCAGAATTTGCTGAACCAATTGAATCTTCCAGCTCGGCGGTATGAGACATCAGAGTTTTTCAGCTCGGGAATACGCCTTGGCAGGGATTGGAAAAAGTTTGGCTCGGAGTCAAACTTTTACTTAGCAGGAGGTGGAGAGATCTCAGCTCGGAGAAACACTCGATATAAAGAATTTCGGCTCGGAGACAGAGAGAATCAAGGTGGTAACACGATCCGGATGATGATGGATCAGAAAATTCTAACACTCGCCGTAGATGTATGAAGACGGGTCGGAAAACTCAAGGGGTCACCGGAAGGATTTGAAGATGGATCGAAAAGTTTATAGAATCGCCGAGCCGCGTTTGAAGATGGGCTGGAAAACTCAAAGGGTTGGCGGCGGAAGTGAAGAAATATATAAAAATCTAGCCAACAATTTAAACAAAAAGAGAGAAAAGAAGAGAGAGAAGAGAGCTACTTGAGTTTTCGGAAATGAAGAGAAGTGAGTTATGAGGAGTGAGATGAGGATCTGAATATAAAGACACATGAAAGTACAGCGCGTGACGTCACGCGGCCTCGGGAACATGCGAAAATTTTTGCGGTTCCCAATAAAGTTGTAATCATGAACAGAGATACTTCAAGCCAACATTACTGCCGAGCCAAAAATGAATCACTTATTGGGATGGTTCGGCAGCATATCAGAAGAAGATGGCTCGGTGGAACGGCAGTCTAAGCAATACGGAAAGATGACGAGTCAAAACAGCTCGGTCGTATGAGTGATAAGTTGGCTCGGCAACATGACAAAGGTGCCGGTTCGGCAAAATGACAACTCAAATTAATATAACGAGCCAAAGTGGCTCGGCAATGCAAGTAACAAGTTGGGTCGGCAGCACGTCAAGGAATTTGGCTCGGCGACACGATACTCCAGTGTTGGCTCAGAAACAAAACACCTCGGTAACACTATCAGTTTGGCTCAGCATGTATCAGTGCCCAGATGACAACTTCACTACAGATTTGGCTCGGCAACCCAAAGAACGTTGATCTCGATCCCGACTCTTCACCTCGTCACTATTACCAGTAATACTACCGAGCTAGTGGGCTAACTGTTGGAGTCGATTTTCACCCCATCAAGATCAACTGCTGAAAATACTAAGTATGGAGAAAAAGCCTAGGCGACGAGCCAAACATTAGAAGACGAGCCAAACTTGGCTCGGCGACAAAGGAAAGTAAGCGACGAGCCAAACTTGGCTCAGCAGCAGGGAGAAATGGTGACGAGTCAACATCTTGGCTCGGAAGCAGGAAGAAGCAGTGGCGAGCCAACGTTTGGCTTGGTGACGAGCCAACGTTTGGCTAGACATGAAGAAATGGTGACGAGCCAACATCTTGGCTCGGAAGCAGGAAGAAGCAGTGACGAGCCAACATCTTGGCTAGGCAGCAGGAAGAAGCAGTGACGAGCCAACTTTCGGCTAGGCATGAAGCTTTGAGTGACGAGCAAACGTTTGGCTAGGCATGAAGAAGTGAGTGACGAGCCAAAACTTGGCTAGGCGTCAAGAGGAAGCAGCACTCCTCTGGCTCGGCTTCGAGAAATGGTGATGACGAGCCAAACACTTGGTGACAAGCCAACCTGTTGGCAAACCTACAAAACGGTGATGAGCCAACACGTCGGCGAACCAGAACCCTCACCTCGGCAGCAAAGAGAAGTAAGGGACGAGCCAACGCTTGGCTCGGCATCAAGGAGGAATGGGTGACGAGCCAAGCCATCGATGACCCATCAAAACGACAAGCCCAACATTTTAGTTAGAATGAGGCAACGAGTCACAAAACATTGGTGGACCGAGGCGACGAGGCAAAAAAAGAAGCCCACGAAAACCAGAGAAAGGAAATCCCAAAGATTAAGGAACATAGCCGACATATTTGTGTATAAATAGATTATGTACCTCTTTGAAAAGGGGATCCAAAAAATTGACCTAACAGGACACTTATTACTTTACAAACAGCTTGAATAAAATCTCCATCTTTGGATCTCTGTTCTTGGTTTCTTTACATAGAAGTTTGTCGAATCCCTAATTTTCCCTTACCAAATTTAGTTGTGCGAGTTTCGACTCTCACAACGGCATTACCTTGTAGCAGTATATTCCGCGATCTATTATAATAGCTATTTTCCCCCGATCGTCAGGATTCATCAGGATCTGGTTGTAACCTGAGAAGGCATCCATGAATGAGAGGAGTGCGTTCCTTGCTGTTGCTTCGACTTGGCAATCGATGTGTGAAAGGGGGAAGCTATCTTTTGGACAAGCTTTGTTTAGGTCGGTGAAGTTCACGCATACGCGCCATTTTCCATTCTTCTTCTTGACTACTACCAGATTAGCCAGCCAGTCCGAGTACTTAACTTCAGTTATCGAACGACGCACAAAAGTCTTTCTACCACTTCATTAACTACATTGGCTCTGTCTGGCCCAAGCTTTCTCCTTTTCTGCTTCACTGGTTTGAACGTTGGGTCAACATTAGGCTTGTGGCTTGTTATGCCGATATCGATGCCGGGCATGTCCTCTGCTGCCCACGCAAAAGTGTTCACATTCTTTTCTAAGAACGAAACTAGTTCTTCTTTGATCTTTCCATCTAGCATTGCTCCAATCTCCACGCATCGCTTCGGATGTTCATTGTCGATGCAAACTGATATTAGGGGGTCGCTTGTCGGCTTAGTTACCTCTTCTTCGCGATCCTCTTCAAGCTGTAATTGCTATAAGAGTTTGGAAAGCTCTTTGACCGGTTCTCTGTTGGTCTTCATTTTCTTGCGCTTTGAATTTGCCACTGGATCGGTTACCGGATTTCTGAGCTTGTGTGCAGCGAGGAAACAAACTTGAGACTCCTTTTGGTTTCCACGAATTGTCTTTACTCCGTTTGGGGTAGGGAACTTCAGGCAAAGGTGATATGTTGAAACCACGACACGCATAGAATTCAACCAGGGGGTCTCCATAATGACATTTTAGATTGACGGGTGATCATCTACGGAGAATTCGACGATCTTCATCACCTCGCCAGCTCAGACAGGAAGTTTGATCGTCCCTGCAGTCATTGTAGTTTCCTCGGAAAATCCAGTCAATGACTTCGGGGTTTATACCACTTCGAATAGGTCGACATTCATTCTTCTGAGCGTCTCAAGGAAGACCACGTCCACCGTGCTGCAAGTGTCTACCAATACGCATGCTACATCGCAATCGTTGATAATCAATTCGATTACAAGAGGGTCGTCGTGTGGCCTGTCGATTCCGATCGTCTCTCTTTATTCAAATGAGATCACATCGTTTGGAAACTTTGAGGGCTTGCACCAGTTGATGCTGACGTCCGCCCGTTGCTGGAATGCTTTGATTGATGAGACAGTATCTGAGCAATATTGAGATCCTCCCATTATCATGCTTATTCGCCTTCTCGATCCGGAGGGTGGTGCCTCGTCATCTCGTCTATCACGCTTAGACATATCTTCCTTTGTATGGTTGGGTTTCTATGTGTACGTCCATCTTGAAATCCTTGAAGCTGATGTTTCCTCCAAGTTCGCCAGCCGCTAATTTTTTGTTAAGTTTTAGACCGAGAATGCGGCAGTTTGCAGTGGAATGCTCATAGATATGATGGTGTTCGCAGTAAGTCATTTCGTCGTAAGAACTATCGTTCTTGGTCCATGTGCTCCATGAATTCCTCCCGCGGCCTCGGCCTCTTCCTCGTCCTTATCCAGGGGCATCAATTTGATAAATGTGAGCTCCTCGGAAGCCTCCCTCGTGATGAACATAGCCGGGACTTTGGTTGTTTCTTTTGATGTACGAAGGATTTGAAGCCTGGGAGGATGGCTTGGTGGTTTTGACTTTTTGTACTTCTCGGTGAGGATCTTCATCTCCTCTTCTTCGGTTATGAAATCTGCTGCTCGGTGCATCGCGTCTTCTATCGTTGTGGGGGGTATTCAGTGCGATCTCCTTTCGGAAATCGGAATTAAACCAGAGTGCTTGTTTTAAGGCTAGTAGGACCGCCTTGTCGCTCAAGTCTTCTACTTTGGACATGACTGCTTTGAATCTTCCGACGAAACTTCAGAGTATTTCGTTCTGCCCCTGAGCCAGGGTCCACAGGTCGGCATCTGAGGTTCCAGGATCCATGAATATGGAGTAATGCTTCAGGAACGCTTCATGAATATGGTTGTAGTTGTCAATGGAGTTTTTCTCGAGCCTTAAAAACCACTGGAGTGCCGAACCTTTAAGGTGTTCCACAAAAAAGAGATATTGCCCGACGTCTCTGTCGCTTTCTTTGAAGTTAGAGCGATCCATGGCTATGGCAAAAGCCGTCAGATGCTCTTTTGGATCAGTTTTTCATTCGTAAATCGAAACCTTCATCTTCCCGGGGTCGGAAATTCTTGCACTGGTGATCCATGCCGTGAATGGAGTGTTCTGTGCTTCCTCCAAAATGCGATCTCTTTCGGGCACCTTGCTTGTTGCTTTGTGCATCATGGATCGGACCGCCTTTATGTCGGCGGCTGCTCGATCCATATCCGTGGGCATTGCAGCCATCTCCTCCTTCTGGGCTCGGATCCATGCTCTTCGCTCCCCATCGATCCGTGTTTGCTCGGCCCAGAGGATTATTTTTTCCTCCTCGGTTAGCTCTTGATCTCCTTCTGGGATGGCTTCGCACCTTCAGGTTCGGATTTGGCCAGCTGCTGGGAGTTTGGGGTCATCGCGGCTCTCCGTTCTGTGCTCCACTTGATTTTCGTCCTCTAGATTGATGATTGGGGCCAGCTCGTCCTCTGTCGGCGCGTCCTTGCGCCCTGGAGGTCAGATTTGGTGAATTTTGGTGGAGGGGACGCAATCTTCCACGGGTTCTCGGTGGGTTAAGAGGGGTTGAGAAATCTAGGGCTGTTGGATTGAGGCGCCTTCCGATATGTCTTGCTGGGTCCAGGCCTGATCCCACCCCTCGGGTTCGACTCATCGTTGCCAAGGCCTTCAGCTCGCCCGCCATCGTGCTGTTCAGCTTGTCCTGCTCCTGCGCCTTCTTGAGCAGTGTCTCCAACATGTTCTTCATCTCTGTGAGCGTTGTCGAAGTCTCCCCGGTGTTTTCAGGTTGGTTTGTCTGATCCTCCATGCCGACGTTCCTGATGTCAACATCGTCCTGCTCTCCGTCGTTGGCCATCGTTCTTTGGATCGGTTTTGCGGTTGTTTTTCGGTGAAAGAAATTCGGTGTCCGTGCCAAATTGTGGGAGTGTAAATCCACACAACTAGATTTGTAAAGACTTTTAAGGGATCTAAAACTTCTAAGATTAAAACCACAAACACGAAGATCCAAAGATAGTTTTATTAAGTTGTTTTGAAAGCTTTTCTGATGAAAGCAAAAGTACAGAGTTTTTGCTAGGTAAAAATTGCGGATCCCTTTTTATAGGGAGTACATGAATATATATATACCAGTCAAAGTCAGCTAGGTCAATATCTAAAAAGATAAAGAAGATTTCCTAATTCCTTGGGCTTTTTTTTTAGCAAAGTCGGCTACAACCATGGGCTTTGACCTCGTCAGATCTCCATTATGGGCTTGAACTCGTGGGTTCGTCGTTTCAGCCCATACGTTCATTTGCTCAGCTCGGCCCATTTTCCTGTCTTTTAGTTTTCGCTCGGGTGGCCGAGGCCCATGTTTGGCTCGGGTGACAGTAGCCAACGTTTGGCTCGGGGGACAGTAGGCTTCACGGCTCGGGTGGCATTGTTTTGCGGCTCGGGTATCATCTATCTCTCCGCTCGGGTGGCATTACTCCACGGCTTGGGTGTCATCTCTCTCCCGACTTGGGTGGCATTACTTCACGGCTCGGGTATCATCTCTCTCGCGGCTCGGGTGGTTTTCATGTGACACTCGAACAATTTTAGTCATGACACCTGAACCATTTTAGTCACGACACCCGATCCGTTCTTTGGCGTGACATCCGAACCACTTTCGGGGTGTCATCCGAACGATTCTTGGTGTGATGCCCGAACCACTTTCGGGGTGTGACCCGAACCGTTCTTGGTGTGATACCTGAACCAGTTTCGGGGTGTCACCCGAACCACTTTCGGTGTGACACCCGAGTCGTTTGAGTTTGGTTCGGGCGTTCGCGACACTTGGTTGACACCGAGCCGTTTTAATATCTTTTCTTGTCTGTTAACTTCAGGTGGGTGAAAATGACCCCAACAATGACTCGTCACGTTTTCCTCGGCAAAATGCCTCGTCATGTTTTCTTCGACAAAACGGCTCATCCCGTTTTCCTTGGTCTAAATGCCTCGTCAAGTACTTTTACGACATAACAGTTCAGCGATCAAGGCAACGCATCGGGTCGGTAACATGAAGAATCAACTCGGTAACATCATCTATGAAGCGGTTTGGTAACATACCAATTCGGTTCGATAATATCATTGACCGGTCAGCTCGGCCACATTGCTAAAACAGCTTGGTATCACATCTTACTCAACTGCTCGACAAAGTGATCAAAGAAACGGCTCGGGAAGTTTTAAGGGTTGATTAATCGTCGAACCATCATCACACATCAAGAAACAACGAAAACTTTTACACCCCTCAAGAAAACCAAATATATTCGCTAAGTCCACGGAATTGCCGAGCTGAAAACTGAAGCATAAAGGAACCCAAACTGACAAAACAACTCGGTGACATAGCTATTTGGCTCAGCAACATGATTAGACAAAGCAGCTCGGCAACCTTTAAGACAAGGCAGCTCGGAGACACGATGACACCAGCTCGATGTGACATTGATCAGCTCGAAATATTGATCTCAGTTTCGACTACTTTCACCTCGGTATTATCATCACTAATATTGCCGAGCTGGGGGGCTAACTATTGGGTCGGTTTTCACCCTACTGAGATCAACATAAAATTAACTAAGTATATAAAATGGACGAGCAGGACAACCCCAAGTCACCACGAGTCGAGCCCAAGAAGCCATGATGGACAAAACCCATAAAAGCTTTGGAAAACCGATCCCTTAAGCTAAACAGCTCGGTTCGGCTCGGTAACATACTAACAAGCTCGGTATGGTGATGATAAACAAAATCTTTGAGTTAGTTTTCCAATGGAGTTAGAATCACATCATTTGGATCAACGGTCAGAGAGATAGACCAATTATCGTGGAGACATATCAATCTGGGCTCGTCGTAACCGAGCTGGAGATATTGGCTCGGTAGGATCCGAGCTGAAGACATACCGATCTGAACATTGGTGAAAAGGAAGATCTTTGAATTAAATTTCCAATGGAGTTGGAATCATATCATTTGGAGCTGTGGTTAGCAAGATACACCTGATTTACTGAAGACATGTCAATCTGCCTCGAAACTGAAGCAAGTCTAGAAACGAGCCCAACAAAAGACACCGAGCCGTGGAGATCGGTTTGGAAACACACCGAGCCAAAAGGCCCCAGTTCAGCAAGACACCAAGCCAAGGAGCTCAGTTCGGCAACACACCAAGCCATGGAGCTCGGGTCGGCAACACACCGAACCACAAACGGGCTCGTCGTAACTAGCATTAAGTTCAACCTAAGTGAAGGATCTAACAAAGATCAATCTAAATCATCATCATCTAACCATCAATCATCCTAATTTAGCATTATCCATGATCCGATTAAAGACTAAATGCTAAACATGATAAAATATGAAACAAAAGGTATAAACATAATAAAAATGCATAAATAAAATATAAAAGATAAAATGGTGAAAAAATCCTTCACTAAGTGGCATGAAATGTTGAAGATCTTGTCCAAAATGTAAAGAACATAGTTTGGATCTAAAAATAAACTTAGAGGAAAGAAAACATAGGTTTTTACAAAGCTTAAAATGTATTTATAGAGGTCTAGAACGGACTCGGGACAAATCGGGTCGAGGTCTGAAAAACTATAGGCGAAATACAAAATCTGGTTTCTACCATCAGTCTATTTTGCCTGATGGGGGTGACCGATGGCAGATTCCAGCATATTTCAGCAGATGAGAATTCTGGGTTTTGAAATATGGTTTCTGCCATCGGTCTGTTTTGCCTGATAGGGATGACCAATGGCAGTTTCCAACAAAATATGTCTTCACCAAAATTAGTATAATTTCTACTCCATTTATCCGACCGACTTCAAACCACATACATCTCTTTGCACCAATAACGACTCATTTTCCTCCAAAAGCATCATGAGCCATCACCCTCCTTGCATCCAACCCACTCCAAGGTCTCCAAATACACCTAAAAACACTCAAAACAAGATGCAAAATGCAAGAACACATATCCTAGACTCTAAGACACAACCTTAAACTAAATGAGACTCAAAATGGGGGCTAAATGCAATGAAAATGATATGAAAGGGGATTGAAACAAATAGAAACATGGTCTAAATGCATGTAAAAACTCCAAATACCATATGCATGAATCCAAGTGTTCAGAGCATGAAGAACTTGTTATTAATGTTACCGTGCATTTGGAATGTCGAAGAAAATGGCGGGTGTTGGTTTGATTTTGAGAATGAAGATGACATTGTTGAGATGATGAAGATGAAGCCATTACATTTTGACCATTGGATGCTGTCCTTGGTTAGGTGGGAACCAAGAATTGATGTCTCGTACCAATCAGACATCAAATTTTGGGTTCGTATACTCAATGTTCCTCTTCACTATTGGGCGGACTTAACCTTTCAGACCATTGGCGAGGCCTTGGGAGAGGTTAAGGAGGTGGATATTGATCATGGTATGGAGCAAGTGGTTGTTGATGGGTTTAAGTTTTTGTGCTTTGAAACCACGGTGGAATTCAACAGTGGAGAGGATATTACGGTGTCTCTTCGTTATGAGAGATTGTTTGTGTTTTGTCGGAGGTGCCATAGTCTCTGTCACGACCTGACGAATTGCCCTCAAGGAAACAGTGGGGAAGCAATCTCCATTCTGCCTCATGAACCAGAGGATGACTCAACAATGTTGAGCTACAAAGGAGTGGTCTCTCAAAGGAAGTCGGGTAATTCAGAGGTGGTCAATCGGGCACATAATGGGATACTAAAAGGGAAAAGACATGTTTATGAAGTTCGAGATGAAACGGATCATTGAAGACATGAAAGGAAAAATCGGCTTTATCGGAACAGAGACGGTTGTTAGTTTGGTGGGGAAACCTCAAGAGGCAACAAGTATCGAGGCTCATCTTATCCATACGGGAAGAAGCAGAGGTATGTGCCCTCTGCATCAAACTCAAACAAGTAACAAACCTTGAATGAGGGAAAGAAGGTCACAGATCATAAACAGAGAATGCTCGGAGCTGCTAATGATGGGCCAGCGGTAAAATAGCCTCTGGTACAAAATCATGGGCCTAATAAGGTGGTGGGTGAGCCCATTAATCCGGTCCCAAATAGGAAGGTTTGTAAGGTCCTACTTTTCCAACCGGAAGTAGAGCTTTTTGGTACGAATGGGGAAAACATCGATGCCGGTGGTTCAGGTACGAAAGGGGACAAAGGAATGAATCCGTTGATGGCTTCTCAAACAATGGAGGTTTCTGATGCTAATGAGGTTTATGAGGATAATGAGGTTACAAACCAGGGCACTACATCGGTTACGGTCATGCCTACTCTCCCAAAGAAAGATGAGAAAGATCTCGAGGGAATGGTGATTTCGATGGGAGAGGAAGAGGCGTTGGAGAAACATAGTGTTATCGGGAATGAGATCACAAATATCGAATTTATGGAGGAGGAGGAAAACGAAAAGGTGGAAGATGGAAAGGTGGCTCACACTACAAGAAAACAGCTGATGAGTGACTACTTTTTGTGACTATTTTTTTGGTCGCAAAATTTTGCAACTGTTTTGGGACCATTTTACGACTAATGAACGACTACAGAAGATAGAGAAGCAAATCAGTCGCATATTTATGACCGAATTGTTCAGTCGTTTAGTAGTCATAAATTAGAGACTGAATGGAGACTATTATTCGACTGTTTAAATGTAGTCGCAAAAGAGTCGCAAAGTGAGACTCTTTTGCGACTCTATTATTAGTCAGTAAATGTGGTCGCAAATCAGTCCCAAAATTGTGACTGTTTTGCTACCGTTTACCAACTCATATGTATGATTTTTGAAAATTCAACAAAGATAGTTGTAAAAAAATTAGTTTTAAGTATGTAGACTGATTTGAACAACTTTTAACACTAAATATATTATATAATAGTGAAAATTTTGAACTTTCAATTTGGTGAACTATTGTTGCATCTTACGTAACATGTTTTTAGATATATTACATAAGTTTTCAATATAATGTTTGTTCAAGATGAATATTTTTCAAAATTTTATTTAATTAGTATTATTTTAGTCTATATACTGAAACAAATACTTTAGAAATAGAACAAAAATTGATTGCAAAGGCATATGTATCAGTTTTTGCTCTAAATGGTTAGGATTTAGGGTATAGATTTGTGACTCGCAAAATAATGTCTCAAAAAGTTACATTTTGTGACTATTTTGCTACTGTTATCAGAAAACGTAGTAGCAAAATAGTCCCAAACTTGCGACTCTTGTATTAGTTAGAAAATGTAGTGGCAAAATAGTCCAAAAATTATGACTGATTTGTGACTAAACAGAAACGATGTTGTATGAATTGTGACTAATTAGCGACTAATTACCCACTCATCCGGATGATGTTTGGAAATTCAATAGGTTAACATTGTAAAAAGAGTAGTTTTTAAGTTACTACATAGATTTGAACAACTTGATACACTTAATCTGTATAATCGTGAACAAAATTAATTTTCAATTTGATGAAGACATGTTTTCATCTTTCATAACATGTCTTAAGGGATAGATATATGTTTGTATTATAAAGTTAGTTAAAGTGTTAGATTTGTCAAAACTTTCTTAATTACCACTAATTTACTCTAAATATTGAAACATATACTTTACAAATAGAATAAAGATTTATTGTAAATGCATAGATATCACTTTCTCGATCTAAATATTGAGGGTTTAGGGTATAAGTTTTGTGACTCCTCCAGTTGTGTCACAAAAAAGTAACATTTTGTGACTACTTTGCTACTACGATCACCTATTTGTGACTAATTTGCTACCAACTTGATTTAAAATACTTTGCTAATATATTCAATAAACAAAATTTGGGTTTATTCGAAAAATTTGAGTTTTTGGGCGCGTGTTTATCCCCTCCCCAAAAATTTATTTGCCACCAATTTGAAACTCTTATTTTATTTAACTAGGTAAAGAAATCGATTCCCAAATTACTTTTGCCAAAAATAATCGATTCCTTCGCATGTATATCAGAGAGAATGTCTCTCTTCTCAGGTCTCACTCTCTCGCCGGCTAAGACTAACAAATCTGTAGTAGAGGGGAGAAGATGAAGTGCGTGTTTGGTCTAGTCGGGAATGGATTCGCCATCGTTGCGGCTGATACATCGGCGGATCTCGTTTCTCCGCCGGCAAAGAAGCCGAAGATAGAGACTGATACGGAGGCGAGAGCAGAGGAAGATGCAGATACAAAGGCAGAGGAAGATTCAGTCTAAAAGGAAGAGACAAAGCCTCCACCGATAGCTAGGTAATATCTTCGATTTAGGGTTTATGTGTTATCATTCAATCTGTTTCATGGATCTAGATCTCTGTGGATTTGGTAGTAAGCAATTGGGTTGATCTATGATATTATGTGGTTTCTATTTTTCAATGTCAGGAGCCTAGTTTTTTTTTCTCTTTTTCATGGCCACGGATCACGATGATTGGTCTGTGTTGGAAGAGAGTTCATCTTCATTCTCACCGCTTCGCCTTGGTCTCCATCGAACCAGTCGGAGTTTTGGATGAGAGTGGAGAAAGCAACACGAGAAATTATAGAGCAGGTCCATCCAACACTTGTATCTGAGGATCGAAAAGAGATGTGATTGATTATGTGCAAAGACTAATCAAAATGACACTTGGATGCGAGGTTAAAACATTTCTGTGTTATGTCGCTATACATTGGTTTTTGTCTTTCTTTACATTGATGTCTGGAAAAAAAAAACTAAGACGTGGTTTTTAAACGTTGGAACTTGCTTGAATCAACGATGTTGTTCTGCATTTTTATTGATTTCTCTAGATGCTGACTTAAACTTTTAATGCTTCAATCCGAGTGGACTGCCATATCAATATTCATGTAGTGTTCTGCTTTGTTATTTCTAAAGTTGATGACTTTCCTTGTAAGATGTTCTAAACTCATCTGTTTTCAAAGTGGTGTGCTTTTCGCCCACCTTTCTATTGCTGGCAGGAGATTCTTCGATGTTGTGGCTGATAACTTTAATTGACTATGGATGGATGTGCTTTCCAGAGTTGTGAATTTTTTTTTTACTTGTATGTGTCTTTCAGGTGCATTCTTTTGGATCGGTCCGATTGAAAACTTATCTTCCTGATGGAGATATTGATCTCACAGCTTTTGGTGGACCGTGTCACGAGGAAGAACTGGCCCTCAAAATGGGGGTGCCCAGTTTGTGGTTAAGGATGTGCAGTTAATAAGGGCTGAGGTTTGTTTACCCAATCTCTGTGTTATTTAATATTTACTCTTAAAAACTCCAGAAATTAGCTTATGCCGTGAGTATTTCAAGTATGTATATGGTGTTTATGCATGCCTATCATGTTGTTGTTATTATCAGCTCCCTATACAGTTAACACTGTGATGTTATTTGACAGGCGCTGGCTGATCCTTACTTTAAGGACCTCCTTGCTAGGGTTGAAAGAGAACCTTCTTGTCAGCCAATCTCGAAGATGGAATTTGAGATTGAAAGACGAAGGTTGACAAAAGATGACATTAGAGAGCTAATATACAGGAAAATTCTATAATACCATCCACAACTGCTCAAGGATTATATGAGCGGATCTGAAGGCTCAAGTTTCTTATATCCTAGGTTTTTACTTCTTCCTCTTTTGGACCATAGTCTGTCTTCCTTTGGTAGCAACATATATATATGAGACATCACTCTCTCTTTATTCATTGTTATGGATCATGTTTCTTTTGCGTTAATATTTTTCAACATTCGGTTTTTCGTTTTAATTTCAGCTTTATAAATTTGAAATATATATATATATATATATATATATATATATATATATCTAATACGTGACGGTTTTGTAACTAAATTCACGTTGTCACAATTTAGTCTTTAATTTACGCTACTAAATATTGTCACAAAATAGTCGTTTATGTACGACTAAGTTTAGTGGTCACAAAATAGTCCGAAATAAGTGACTATTTTGCGACTGTTGTATTTTGCGACCAAAAATTTGCGACTACTTATTTTAGTCTCTAAGTAGTCGCAAATTGTGATTTTGTGACTATTTTGGGACGTTTTTGGGAGTCACTCATCCCCTGTTTTCTTGTAGTGGATCAAGAGGAGGAAGCGATAGCTGAGAAGCTTCTCGGTGAATCCATGCTTGAGAGAATGGAACCAACGACACTGAGATTTTCGATCAGGTCGTCCAAGAAGATAATCAAACTATTAGAACAGAAAGGAAGAAGCTCCCCAAGACGATCAAATTCTTAAAGGGGCCAGTTCAAAGAAACGAAATTTGCAATCCTTCGCATCACCTCATAAGAGGAATTTGTCAAACAATGAGGTCCAATTCAGAGAAGGATTTTACCCGGGGAAACGAAAGAAAGGCACGGGTACACAAGGGGGTTCACTTCCACCAAAACCCATAGTTGATTAATGTAGATACTAAGCTGGAATTGTCAGGATTTAGGTAATCGTCTGACCATAAGCTATCTCAGGGAGCTATGGAATAAGTACAAGCAGAATTTTTTATTTCTTTCAGAAACCAAACAAGATTTTATCTTTTTGCAAAATTTTCAGTTTCATCTTGGTTATAATAATTTATTCACGGTTGATTCGTATGGTACAAGCGGTGGTCTTGCTTTATTTTATAATAATGATTTTAATGTTTCTGTTTTATTTGTGAATAATCGAATAATTGATATTGAAGCTATTATCAATGGAAATAAGTTTTTCCTATCATTTTTTTTATAAAGATATGGTTCCAAAGTTTCGGGATCGAGTTTGGGAACGGTTAACTCGGATGGCAATATCTCGGTCTGAAACATGGTTAATAATCGGAAACTTAAATAAAATAACGGACAATCATGAGAAACAAGAGGGAAAACATAGACATACCTTAACTTTCATCTCTTTTAATCTTATTATTCGAAATTGCGGTTTGCTGGAATTCCCGTGTTTAAGAAATACCTTATCTTGGAGGGAAAAGAGAAATTCATAGACTATACGGTATCGTTTAGATTGGGCTTTGGCTAATGAGGATTGGCACAACATTTTTTCGCACTCTTTTGTGGAGTATCTGGCTATGATTGGATCGAACCATAGACCTATTCTGGACACTATTGAAAACAAAATACCACGACGGAAATCAATTTCGGTTTGACAAATAGTGGCTAGGACAGGATGGGCTAATGGACTCAATATCCAACGGCTATGGTCTTAGTGGGGGAGGAGATGATGAAAATGTCGTGGACAGAATTAGATGTTGTCGACGGAAAAAATCAATTCTGTCCACGAAGTTTTCGTCGGAAAATTTGAAAATGGTGAAAAAACAATTTACCATACGGAATAGAGAAAATATCAGAATTGCAAAAAACATTGGAAGAATGTCAGAATGATGATAATCGGACCCAAAAAGAATTGGTCAAAATCACAAAACAATTAATGGAAACTTATAAAGATGAGAAATGTTTTTGGAGACAAAAAGTTGGACTAAATGGTTGAAGGAAGGGGATTATAACTCTAAAAATTTTCCATGCCAAAAAAAAAACAATGACGGGCAAGAAATCAGATCATTGATCTATTTAATCAAGCAGGTGTATGGGTCAGTTCAGAGAAATAGGTGGAGCAAGTGGCGGTTAATTATTTTGACGATCTTTTTCTTCTACCTTCCAAACGGATTTTGAAGAAGCCTTAAAAAAAATCCATATGTTGATCTCGGAGGAGATGAATACACTGCTCACGGCTTCAGCAACAGAGGAGGAAATGCGGAGATCACTATTTATGATGCATCCAAAAAAACTCCAGGATCAGGCAGGATGACGGCACTCTTTTTTCAAAAATCTTGGCAAATTATTAAAACTGATACCTTAAGCTTATAAATGACTTCTTACAGACAATAATTTTTTATCAGAGATTAAATATGACAAATATCTTAGAAATAAGACCCACTCCGAGGTACAGATTTACGGCCCATAAGCATTTGCAACGCCGGGTACAAAATTATATCTAAGTTCTTGTGCCAATGGTTGAAAGCTTTCCTTTCGTACCTCGGAGACACAGTCAGCCGTCATTTTGGTTCGTCTAATTTCAGACAATATTCTTATTGCTCAAGAGATGTTTCATGGTTTGAGGATAAATAAATCAGGTAGGAGGAAATTTATGGCCATGAAAAATGACATGAGTAAAGCTTATGACCGGTTGGAATTTCCATTTATTGAGAACTTCCTCAGAAAATTGGGTTTCGCGGACCAGTGGATACAATGGATTATGTAGTGTATCAAATCGGTACAGTATAAGGTTCTAATTAATAGACAACCGCAATGGCATATAATCCTTAAAAGAGGACTGCGTCAAGGTGATCCTTTATCACCATATTATTTATTCTTTACACGGAAGCACTGATAGTCAATATACAGAAGGTAGAGTGCGAAAAATCAATTACAGGTTTAAGAATTTCAAGAGCAAGTCCATCGGATTCTCTCTTTTTTTTGCGGATGATATCTTGTTCTTTTGTAAGGCAAATAAGGAGGAATGTCAGACCATCCTACATATCCTCAAGAAGTATGAATTGGTATCGGGACAACAAACCAATTCTCAAAATCGTCATTACAATTTGGCAACACGGTTGATTATACCGTCCGGAAGGAGATGAAAAGGTTATTGGGGATTTCGATGATAGGGGGAATGGGCTCATACTTGAGCATCCCAGAAAGTCTGGGAGGGGCAAAGGCAAAGACAGACTCCAAGATAGAATTAACAAATGGACTTCAAAATTTCTTTCAAAGGGAGGAAAAGAAGTCCTCATCAAATCGGTGGCAAGAGCACTCCCGACATTTCTAATGTCCAGCTTTAGATTACCTAAATCTATAACCACAAAATTGACTAGTGCGGTGGCACAGTTCTGGTGGAGCTCAAACGGTTCTCAAAAAGGAATGCATTGGTTAACTTGAAAAAATTATGTCATGGTAAAGCAGAAGGAGGACTCAGATTTTGGACTATTAAGGCCTTTAATACACCTCTATTGGCAAAGTAGCTATGGGGGGCTTAAAAGACAATCTGGAATCTCTTCTTGCGAAGGTTTTTAAGGGGCATTATTTTAGGAATTTCGACCTGCTAGAATCTGGTGAATCTTATTCTCCCTCTTATGGATGGAAGAGTATCATATTGGCTAGACCTCTCGTTAAAAAATGGCTAATTAAAAGAGTTGATTCCGAGACTTCCCTATCAGTCTGGAATGATCCTTAGATACCAGCACAACACCCGAGGCCAGCAACATGCAAAAATACAAACCATTATCAATCATTCATGGTCATCCACCTGGTTGATCCCCAGAATAGGATGTGGAACTTGGATCTACTAAAGGCGATCTTTGTTCCGGAGGGTGTCAAAATTATTGCAGTATCCCCGTGGGTAACATTGATAGACCAGATTCTATCGGATGGCATTACACGAAATCCAGAAAATATATGGTCAAATAAGGTTACCAGATCGAACAAGAAAGTTCCATCTCCGGTCAACAAGTACAAGGCTATGGACCTGATGTACGGCCATTGCAGGCACATACGTGGAACCTCCATTCTCCTCCCAAATTCAGGGACTTTATATGGCAAGTACTTTTGGGATGTGTCTCTGTCACATCGAATAAATTGTGATACACAATGTGCACGATGTAGAGCGGACGAAACAATTAATCATGCTCTTTTTGAATGCCCTCCAGCAGTTCAAACATGGGCTCTGTCGGGAATACCAACGGCCCCGGCAATTTTGCCAATGGCATCAGTATTTACTAATATTGATTATTATTTTTTGGAGAAGGCCGCCATAAACTCAGGAATAGAGTTTCCCATGGATCATTTGGTACATCTTCCACAACATATTTTACGGATTGCAGAAACGGAGGCTTTGGTTTGGAAGACGGCACAAGCTGTTGAGGTTCATCAAAGTGACCAACACCTTGAACCAACCTCGGTTGTTTCAATTTATATTGGCTTTCAGTGCTACATAGATGGTTCTTGGAAGGAGACATACATCTTTTCAGGCATTGGATGGTATGGCTTCAAGAAAATGTAGAAGGAGTACGGTATGGAGCTAGGAATCTACGAAGAAGTCTTTCTCCTCTTCATTCAGAACTGGAAGCACTAATTTGGACCATGCATCGTATGATCGAGCAACACAAGATGGAGGTAGCATTCACAACAAACTACTCTGAGTTGGTGACGATGATGTCGACACCGATGGAGTGGCTTGCTTTCGCAATTCATCTTGAAGAATTTGTGAGGATTAAGGATTTTTTCACCCATTTTTCCATCTCACTCATTTTACGCACTGTCAACTCGAAGATTCACAGGCTCGCAAAGAGGGCCCGAATTTATCCCTATGTTTTTTTTTATGTAAACTCCTCACCTCCGATTTGGATTTCTGAACCGTTGTAAATTTTATTAAGCCGTTGAAAAAAAAATATAGTATTTTCTAAAATAAATTTATATAAAATTTGCTTTCCATATTATTTTTGGTATTTTTCACTATTCAAATATTTGTTCCACGCTGTATATTATGTTTTTTCATCATTCAATATTTATTATAAACTATCTGATCCTTTTAATCTGTATTTGTACGGTTTCATCTGATTGATCCCCACTTTTTCTACATGATCCTCTGAAAACGTTTGATCTGATAAAACCATTCGAAGCCTAATTGAGTAATTGTAGACTGTAACCGTAACAAGATGCCGCAGATTAAATGGGTAAAAGATCTTATTATTCATAAACTGCAAATGGAGAAGTCAAAATTTGGTATATATCGATCGACTCGAAAAAGGCTGATCACATGCATTATATGTAGCTAAGACCGACATATCAAACCTCTCCAATCAAATCCTTAAATAAATCACCAACCCTACTCTCGCACCCACCACAGCAAGCCCATCACTATTCCTAAATCTATAAACACAAACATTTTTGCTTTTAAAGAAGAATGCTTTCATGTGACTGGATAAAACGACGTCGACGTAGCACGAAACTGCTCGTTTGTTTTTTCTGGTAACTCCGTATCATATATTTTGTATTAAAAACCCACATTTATTGTGGTATCCATATTACTCTCCATGGATAATTTCATACTATAATTTACACACAAATAACCATCTCTCACCATGTGTTAGTTCTATATAATATAGATTAAGGCTCAAACCCAAATCACAAACTTCACTCAAAACACAATTAAATTAGAGAGAGAGAGAGAGAGAGAGAGAGAGAGAGAGAGAGAGAGAGAGAGAGAGAGAGAGAGAGAGAGATTGTGCACAATGGGTGCTTCGTACCAAGAAACTCCATCATTGCTTCTGCAAGATCTCAAGGTGACGATCAAAGAATCATCACTCATTTTCCCATCTGAAGAAACCCATAAGAGAAAATCCATGTTCTTGTCCAACGTCGACCAAGTTCTCAACTTTGATGTCCAAACGGTTCATTTCTTCCGACCAAACAAGGATTTTCCTCCGGAGATGGTGTCGGAGAAGCTGAGAAAGGCGTTGGTGAGAGCCATGGACGTCTACGAGTTCTTGGCTGGGAGACTCCACCTGAACCCTAGCACTGGACGGCTCGATGTTGACTGTAACGGTGCCGGAGCTGGCTTTGTGACGGCGGCGAGTGAGTACACGTTGGAGGAACTTGGAGATTTGGTTTATCCAAATCCAGCTTTTGCTCAATTGGTTACAAGTCAGCTTCAGAGTTTGCCCAAAGATGATCAACCCTTGTTTGCCTTTCAGGTAACCAACCATTGCTTCTTAATTTTTTTCTTTTTCTAATTAATCGTAAACCTTATATCCTTTCCAGGCTACTTTTATTTTGTTGAGTAACACATCACAAGTTTCTTTTGATTAAAGGGGGAAAAAATTCGGAAGTTTTGAGCGTACATCTACATCATATAATATAAACACACAAAAAACTTTCTTAGAATCTTAACATTTGGAATAAATAAAATGTGTATTTTTAAATATTTTGTAAATTAACTTGATCAGTGAGGGGCCTTTAGGATCAACTACTTTCATGACACATATATAAACCAATTCATGCTGGTCATTGAGGACCATGTGGGCATAGGTTAGGATTCGAGTTTTTTTTATCTAAACGTCTTAAATAGAAAAAAAAATCCAGTTTTTTAGAGGTTCCTCGAACCATGATCTCCCGTTGATCCGTATGCATAATTTTAATTAGTTACTAATAAATATAAATAAAATAATTAATTACTAATAAAGTAAAGTTTTAACGACTCTTAATTTAGTTACCTAAAAAGTATTTTATGAAATACAGAATTTAAGTATAGGCTCGGCATCATGGAAATGTTTTTCTTTTCTAGTTATTTGTAATAAACCACAAAAACAAACAATAAAGATACAATAAATTAGATTCGGGATGTCGACTCAAACAAATCTCAAAAAGAGTTAATCACATGCATTGTGTATGCTAACTTGCTAAGACGAACATAACAAAAACTTTTTAACATGTTATTTAAGTAAATCGATCTGCCACCCTACTCAATCTTTAAAACAAAAAGACTATATATAATGCATGCCAAGTATTACGTAACATTTTAACAAAAGAAAAAAGGGTATTACGTAACATGTGATATATATATATATATATAAATATACACTCGGACATGTTCTACTTTCGCCTGCAGACATATAATATGCCAAATTAGTTTGCAATTCTTCCATTGTACAACACTGACAGAGAAATATGTGCTTGTTCTTTTTACTTCTTAGTTGTATAAAAACTAGATATACGCGCTTTCAACAAACACTGCAAATCGGGGCTTTACACGTTAGCATTTAGAAAATTATCAAAGTAAATATGGAATTAAAAATGTTCATCATTTCCATTTTTTTTCTTTCAATTTTTTAGTTAGTTGTTAGTATTAATATAAAACATTATAATATATGATTGTAACATAAATCTACTTGAGCCGCGTGAAGTTAAAACGCTGGTTTTCTAGGTTTCTCATTTATTGAATCCAACCAAACTTAAAGCGATCTATATTAATGTGACATAACGTTCCCAATAATGTAATTAATTATAATCACTTTCTAAACAAAATTATATATATATATATATATATATATCATATTTACTGGATAGTTAATGAACGTGTAAGTGACCAAAAAAAAAACAGAGTTAATGAACGTGTAAGGTAGTAACTAGTCATTGTCTACATCTTTTAGATATGTTGTAGTATGTTTATATACTATGCACTATAAAGCTACAATGGAGATTCTGTGCATTACTCTCGTCTGGTATAGATATAGTCATATATTATTCCGATGATTTATGCCAGTTTTGTATCTATGCATCCAAGACGTAACTACTAACTAAAAGTCCATAATTTACCGGAGTTTTAGTCCTATATATGCTTAGAGTGGAAACTAATTCGTAAGAATATTTTTAGTGTTCTGTGGTTCTGACCTACAAAAATGTATATATTTGTAAAACGTGGACAATTTCTTGGATATATATGAAAATAACTCTTTTGTAGATATAGGCTAAAGCAAACCCGTTACCATTTTGATTATTGGTATAGGTCTTACTTAAAACCAAACTAGGTACTACCAATAATAATTAAAACAAATAATGGTGCGGATTATATTTTGGTATAAGTTATTTATTTTAAATTAAGAAACACAATATAAACTTAATAATAGTTATACGTCTGATAACCTAGAAAACAATACAAATGATATTTCTGAAGTTTGGTCCTCGTAATTGAGGCATCGACATATTTGTAATGAATATTAATTATTATGATTTTTTGTCAACCAGATGACATCATTCAAGTGCGGTGGATTTGCAATGGGAATCTCAACAAACCATACGACCTTCGATGGACTTAGTTTCAAAACCTTCCTCGAAAACTTAGCCTCTCTACTGAGTGAGAAGCCCTTATCAACACCTCCCTGCAACGACCGTACTCTTCTCAAAGCTCGTACTCCGCCACGTGTCACATTCCCACACCACGAACTTGTCCGGTTTCAAGACTCCTCTAATACGACAGTCTTCGAAGCCACCTCAGAGCACTTAGACTTCAACATCTTCAAGCTATCCTCTCAACAAATCCAGAGGCTCAAGGAGAGAGCCTCAAAGAGTAGCAATGGTAGCGCTCGTGTGACGGGTTTCAGCATTGTAACCGCTTTGGTCTGGAGGTGCAAGGCACTCTCTTTGGCACAAGATGAGGAAAAAGAGGATCTCGAAAGAGAATCAACGATTCTTTACGCGGTGGACATCAGAGGGAGGCTGAATCCTCAGCTTCCCTCTTCGTACACCGGAAACGCGGTTTTAACCGCGTACTCAAAGGCAAAACGCAAGGCATTGCTCGAAGAGCCGTTTGGGAGAATAGTGGAAATGGTAGGAGAAGGGTCGAAGAGGATAACGGATGAGTATGCGAGATCCGCTATAGATTGGGGAGAGATGTACAAAGGGTTTCCGCATGGGGAAATATTGGTTTCTTCGTGGTGGAAACTCGGATTTTCGGAAGTGGAGTATCCATGGGGAAAGCCTAAGTATAGCTGTCCCGTTGTGTATCATCGGAAAGACATAGTTTTGCTGTTTCCAGACATGGATGGAGATAGTAAAGGTGTTAATGTCTTGGCTGCTTTGCCTTCTAAGGAGATGACCAAGTTTCAGCAATGGTTTGAAGACACCCTTCGCTGATTTCTTGGCTTCGCTTTGCGGTGGTATATTGCTTAATTTCACTTCATTAAGGTTCCCTTTTATCAGTTTTATAAACTATAAGCCAAGTAAAAAACCATTTACGACCCAGTAATGATTTCGTTTGGTTTGTTGAAATTTCGAGTAAAAATAATAAAATACTAGTTGATGGCCCCACCGCAGAAGAATAAGTTAACATTAATATTTAATATTCGATTTTATTATTTATAAAAATTAAATACGTATGATTGCTAGTTTTTAAAACTTATATGCATGTAAAAATGAATATGAGTTGGATAATATTTTTAATATTTCGAGTGTCATCTTAAAAATTAAGGGTTTTCGTTTTGTAACTTTAATATTTATGTTGAAATAAAACGCAAATGATAGGAAATAAATTAATTCACATACTATTGTTACCTATAAAAAAAAACTAATTAATTAATATTGATTCATAAAAACCGATATTAGTTTCCATAGTCTAAACTTTTATGAATTAGATGCAGATGAACCTTCTGGAAAAAAAATAGATCACATTAGCTAATATTTTCTTAGATCCTGCGCGGGATAAATTTTTTGAAATTAAAACATAAATCAGTACAATAAGTAAATCCAAATCATATTTGAAGTTTTATATTTATAAGAAACGTATAGATTAAGGTTCGTATAGGTTAGGGTTTTAGAGTTGATATTTGCGGCGACTACTCAGAGACCAAATTCTTTCGGTTTCAAGATTTTTTAGGTAAAATATTTTATTAATGGTATTTTAGTATTTTTAAGTCTCAACTTTCGGTGTGAGCCATATTCACTTCTCCAATAATATTATATATATATATATATATATGATATCATCATATTCGATATATATATATATATATATATATATATATATATATATATCCATAATTAATAAAAAAATATAAATCAATTATCGAATATATCCATAAAAATATAAATCATTTAAAGACAAAATTTAAATAGGATGTAATAAAAACTCAACTTTCATTCTGGTGCATAGTTACCTCTCTAATAATATAATAGATAAAGATAATGCTGAGGTTTGAAATTTTATATTTATAGGAAACGTATAGATTAGGGTTCGTATAGGTTAGGATTTTAGAGTTGATATTTGCGACGACTACTCAGAGACCAAATTCTTTCGGTTTCAAGATGTTTTAGGTAAAATATTTTATTAATGATATTTTAGTATTTTTAAGTCTCAACTTTCGGTGTGAGCCATATTCATTTCTCCAATGATATTATATATATATATATATATATATATATGATATCATCATAAATTTTAATCACTTTGCCATTATTATATGTTCTTTGCTTTTAAAGTGAAAATTTACCCCTTAGGTTACTACGCCGTGGTGCTTAAAGTACCGCCATGCAGCAATTGGGTATCCACCATTACAACATTGACTGGAAAGAAATCCACAACATGGTATATTAGTCTTTTGAAGAGAACCTAGCAATCATCAATCTTGGCTTGATGGAAATTTGTGTTACCATATTATATTTGATCTAAAATGCCCAGCAAGTACCCCAATGACCCTAAACAAAAACCAAAACATATGAGAACGTTCGAAGTTTTACCTGATCTGTACGTAGTGCGATAATTTTGGAGAGGGTACAAAACATAAGAAGAGTTAGTAAACCATTGGATAGAAGACAGAGATATATAATGAGAGCTAAGAGATTAGAACTGACCGAAGATCCTTCGCTACTGGTGTATTGTGACCAAGCGACTCTAGCATCAAATTCTTTTAAAAATTTCAGATATTTACGCCTAAAACTTCTTCTTTGGTGTTGATTTAAAACAAAGAACGTGCTTAAAATCTGCAACCTGCACAATAAACACACAAAAATCAAAAAGTGAGACAGAATAAAAAGATCTTTGTAGCTCCTAAAAGATAAGATCATGGAAGTAATAAACTCACAGTTGCGTTGATAAATAAAAAAAACTCCGATCACAGCTCTCAAGAAGATAATTCCAATTGTTTTTCTAGGGTTTTTGAATATGTTGGAAAACTAAAGATAAAAAAAAGAAAAAGAAAAAGAGAACTGAGACTATCCAACTCCCATAACCCTAAGATCTCCATACATGGAATATGATAACTAAAGAAAGAGGTACCCAAAGTCTGAGTCGAGTTGGTGTTGTTCCACGGAGGCATGGACATTAGACGACTCCGTACTACTTCTTCCTTAATTTTAACAATCTTTTGGAGGAAAATCGAATTAGTCTGATGAAAGTCTATCAAATTTGTGATTAATGACCGTAGATATATAGGTATGAATTTTTACAAATCAAAGATACTACCTGCTCAACGGAAAGCAAGACCTTCTCCATGGATTGCTATTATCTGATGACCTCCATCTTGATCCTTACACGTCCTCCGTATTACCTAAACAAATAGAACAACTCATTACAATGAGATATTGATATCAATCAAGATATATGAGGAATGTGGCCGATTTCCGAATACGGGTTTTAAAAGTTAGGGTTCCAATTTTTTTTTTAAAATTTCTATATAATTTAAAGTCGATAAAGATTACTACATCAAACGAATTTCTTCACCATAAAAGATTACCATGCGGTTATAAAAACCATGCCTAATCGAATGAATCTGATAAGAGAATTTCATAAAATTAGTCCAAACAGAACAAGGATAATATTTAAACGTATTTAAAATAAAATAAAAAGATCACAAACCATAACTTATGCGACGATGATTGCTATCAACGATAGCTACACTCGTTGGTTATAGAAGCCAAGAAGAAGATACATGAGTAATGGGAAGTAATCCAAGAGAAAAGTTGAAGAACATAGTGAAACCTAAAAGATTATATAGATCACGTTAGTTAAAAACAAACAAAAACAAAAACAAAATATTATAAATAAATATACACAACTTTAAAAAAATAAAATCATACCTCGTCAATGTGAGACCTCGTATGAAAACCATAGAAAACATAAAAAAAACAAAAGGAACATCAGTATTCGGGGAAAACAGAAACAATTAGATGATCATACGAATATAAGACCAAATACGAACCAAATAAAACAAAAAAATATCTTATACACATAAAACATAGGAAAACAGAAAAACAAATTATCTATTATATGAAAAAAAAAAAAGAAACTAATGATTTGTTTGACATTGAAAGAAAGAAGAGGGCTATATATAAGAATCCAAGAAGGTATATATATAACGATGAAAATTGTTTGATATCATCAAATTCGATATTTATATATAATATCTTATACACATAAAATTCGATATATATAGATATATCCATAATCAATAAAAAAAAAAAAATCAATTATCGAATATATCCATAAAAATATAAATCATTTAAAGACAACATTAAAATACGATGTAATAAAAACTCCACTTTCGTTTTGGTGCATAGTTACCTCTCTAATAATATAATAGATTAATACAGACTTATTTAGTAAATATTATAATTATTAAATCTATTTTTAAAAATAAGTATATATATTTACCCCGGACATATACTTTCATCCACCACCGAATTTGGTTTATACAGAATATAAAATGACAAAAATAAACTAAGAAAAAGATTTAAAACTTTTGGGTTTTACTTATTTTGGTTTGATTTCATTTTCTATTTATTAAGTTAATAAATCCTATAAACAGATTCATTTTGGTTTGGAGCGAACCCGCCCCTAAGTTTGATATTTTATAGGGCTTTCGGCTTATTCGTGCCCGAACTCCGGGTTAGTGCGAAAATTCCTGCCTACAATGTGAGAGAGTGCTTAAACATATCCGAACTCATTAAAATTCAAATTTTCCTACCCAAACTTTTAAAATTAGGCGTAAACATACCTAACGGGTTACGGTGTTAGTTTATCCGTTAAATGCTGACTGGGATGCTGAGTCATTTGACAAGTTAGATGGACTTTCGGCTTATTCGTGCCCCAACTCTAGGTATTTGTGCAAATACCTACCCATTTTAATATTTTGAATATTTTTTTTTAAAATTTTCGATTTACGAATGATAATATTTAAAATAAAACATATATCAAGACGATTTAATATCGTTTCGGTTCCTATTTAAATTTTGATCAAATTTATATTATCTTTTGAAATGAATTTAAGTTTTAGATTAATCTTTAAATTTTCCAATTAAATTTAATGTCGAATTTGTTTTTATTAAATATTAATTTTTAATATTTAATAAAATACAATAATGTTGCGTTGATATTTTATCATTTATTATAACTTTTAATATATGAAAGATAAATTATTCAAATAAATGATACTTATAGATTTAATTAAATATTATAACAATTTATGCTTATAAATTGTATCATAAGTATGCATGATTGATAATTATATGAGTATTTATGATCAGTATTTATGATCAGTATTTGGTGGGACTAAGTTGTGCAAGTACTGGCTAGAGATTGTTGACTATTTTTTTTTTAAAAGTTAACAGAAGTATCTAATGTATTAGTTTTGAAAATAGTTTTATTTTGTTTAAAAAAATTTCAATATAAGAATATTACATTTAAAATCGGGTATGTACATATAGTTAGTAGATATTCTCTCGACAATATAATTTTTTTAAATAATATATTGAAATGTTTGATTTAAAACTATACATACCATGATAATATGTACATATTATATGTATATATTTAATATATTATTTTTGTTCTTAAAATCGTAATATGTTATTTTTATTTTCAGTACCGAATGCTCAATGTGTTAAATTTTGTAAATAGTGATTTTTTATATTTGTTTAGATTCTAAACACGTAATTAACAATTTTTTTACATAATTGTTTAGTTTTCATAAAATGTAATTCTAAATGATTAATAAATATATATATATATATATATATATATATATATATATTTATTTGATTTTAAATAGTACTGAGGAGTAGTTTTATATAAAAATTGTGATTACGTTTAATAAGTTGTCATGTTATAATAAAATTGGTGAGAGTGATTGTGGAGTTGACACACGAGCATTTTCTCCAAAATCACTTCATAAATAATGTTAATGAATTTACCATAACAAATACAAAATAATAAAGCAAAAAAAAAATTTAGACTTTGGGAATGTATTTTCACAGATTCCTAGAATTGGGGCACGAATAAGCCGAAAACTCATTTGACTTGTCAAATGACTCAGCATCCCAGTCAACACATTTAACGGACAAACTAACACCGTAACCCGTTAGGTATGTGTACACCTAATTTTAAAAATTTAGTAGAAAAATTTGAATTTTAATGAGTTCGGATATGTTTAAGCACTCTCTCACAATATAGGTAGAAATTTTCGCACTAGCCCAAAGTTCGGGCACGAATAAACCGAAAACCCATATTTTATACCAATGGAATTTTCGGTTATTTGTTGTTATGTATCAAAACGTTGTAAAGGGAGAGCACGAAAGATATTGTAATTAAAATCTCAAATCTCCCAAGTTTCAAGGGTGATTGGAAATGATATTAAGTACAAAAGATTTATAGTTTTAAAGGCTGTGTAATTGACTTCTTACCTGAACAAAACATCTCAGGTTTGCTTCTTCTTAACCGATTTATCATTCCTCATCTAAACACTTTTCCGATGTTATGCATCATACAATTTGTATCCACAAGAAGAAAAATGGATGCAGCAGCCAAGTTGAGGGATGTAACAAAACAAAAAATGGAAACAGCGAGGAGACTTAAGCGTTCTCATTTTGCAATCTCTCCGTCTCTTCAACTGCGGTTGGCTTTGTGGATGGAGGCAAACAGCGTTTCGAGAAGAACGTAGATATCGTCTTTGGCCTCTTAACGCCTTTATCTGGTGATGGCGATAATCCAAGCTTTGTCAATACTTCTTTCTTTACCTGTGCGTTAGAATAAATGATCGCAGGAATACTGATAAGGAAATCTTCTCTGGAGCCAAAAATTCAACAATCTTGTGGCTACAAATTGTTGATACCTGATAAAAGAACAAATGTGGAACTAACCTGCCAACGGCTATCCTCGAAGTCTGATATCTCACGCACTTTTTGTCTTAGCTTGGTCTTTGGAACATCAGGGAACTTCTGCTGCAATGTTTCAACCACCTTATTGATACCTTGAGAGCAAGATTGAATAGTTGATACCTGCGATGCCAAATTCTTGTTAGATCTAAGAAGCAATATATAAAAAAATGTTTTTGGTTTGGAGAAATCCACTTACAACTGTAAGCAAATCTGAGTCTGGTATGGATCTTGCTCTTGAAGCTGGCGGAGGAGTGCTCTGACTACAAGATGACTTTCCAGCTTCCTCATCCTCATCTTGAATGTCACTGATCGATATCTCAATGAGAGAAGAAGAACAAGGGAATGCTCGCACCACAAGAGCTCGCAGACATATCTGTTCCACTTTTTGTGTCCCCTCTAGATCTTTAGCAGTTAAGAGAGGGACCTTCTCATGCGCAAGGTTACATATAATCAGTGGTTGCGTTTTCGTCAGAGCGTGCTCAGTCAAACTTTGCAGATGCTTTTGTTGATGGAGTAATGCACGAAACTCTTGACTCTCTTGATCTTGCTTAGATGGAGGCGAACTGGCATCCTGTTCAGACGGATCAATGTCCATTCTGTCCACCTGGACCCCCTGAAAGAAACAAGCACAAAGATTCCATTAAGAAACTTTTTCACTGAAGCAAACCATTCGTTATAAAAAACATAGTTGCCTTCAGTTAACAAACCCCCTTCACACAAAATGGCACATGCTCTGAAGAAAACTAGGCATCAATTATGAGAATGAAGGAGGAATACGAGTTGTAACTTGACCAATAGTTTTGATACTCCAAAGAAATGCAAAATTAGCTGTATTAGATTCCTAGATTGCCACCTTAGATATAGAAGAATATATTATGAGTTAGTTCAAATTGCTTTTGCTACCTCATCTTCTGAGAGATATCCATCAGGCACAAAAAAGCCATCTTCACTATCATCTTCATCATCAGCCTTTGAACATCCTTCTTCCAAAATTTCCTCTTCATCGTTCTCACAATCTGAAAGACTTTCACCAGCTTGTTCCTGTAAACAAAAAGCACCCTATTACCCAGTGCTCTCTTGTAAAATTTTTGGGTTGTAGCAACATAATATAATTTCCTAAAGCAAGTATTGAAACCAATTAAATTACCTCTTCCCATTCTTCATCACTATCAACGTCATAATCCAATTCTGGATCCTTTTTCAGAGGATGTCGAGGCCCTACAACTTGACTGTACATGTTGAACACAATTAACCTCAGTACCCTTGTAAGCAAACTTCCAGAGTGAATACTGATTAATCTTCTCTATTAAATTGGTCGGTCAGATGTATATCAACATATGAAATGGTATTCTTGCAACTCTAGCGGAATCACTCAAAACGTTCTCTACATTAAAAATTAGCTACAATGATTGTTCAATCCATAATTGAAATGCATAAGCGGATAAGAACCACATATCCAACATACGCAATGGTTAGTTGATAAACGACCAGCCTCTACAAAGGAACATAAAGGGTAAAGTTGTGCCAGAGTATGATTTCTTCAGAGGTTCTTTACCATGCTTTCTTAAACACCATGAAAAGGTAGTCACATAGGCAGCTGATAAAAAATTCATGACTTTTGCACTGAAAAATGTTATGCAACAAAGCAAATATGAATGAGCAGTGACAAACAAACTCATTGTCAAAGCTAAAAGCTTGGAGATAATCAAGGCTTCATAAATAGTTTTAGCTAACTAAAACTAACTAATAATCTTATAGTATCTTATCTTACTGCTGAAAAGGAAGGTTTTCCAAAATAAGTACTAACCTTTGGCTAGGCCAGATACCATAAAAGCCTGGTCTGCAGCTTTTATCAAATTGTAACAACTTCTTCGCCCTCCTGGACTTCTTAAGATCAGATGATGAAGACTCGCACTGCCTAATGCAAGATACTCCGCCCAAGTTTTTCTCTTCACATCCGCCCCCTTGCTTCTCCATGTTAGGTTCACCGTCAGATGTTGCTCCCCTATTCGTAGATAGTTTTAGTTTTGGAAACAGTTCAGCCTTAGGCTGCCTACGCATCCCCCAATACTTTTTCGAACTTGAGAGCAAATGACCCAACTGACGCCAGGAAGCAAAGTGTGCCCTACAAAGAAATATAACTCAGATCACAATACCCAAAGTGACACCTTACAGATCAATCACCAAGGAAAACCACTGTCATACCTGCGAATATCATCAACTGTAGCTTCGCAAATGGTTGACAAGGCATTGTCGATAGCCCGAATAACAGTTCCAGTTTCATTCTCATGTTTTGTACATGGTGGATCCTGAGCTATTACCTCACCGGAAGGAAGTTTGGGTTGGGTCAATGAACTGTCTTTGCTTCTTTTAAGAAACCGCTCCATAATTGAAGCCTGTTTCTGTACTTCAAGTTGCTTCTTTAGCTCAGCTTGTTCCTTCTCTCTACGTCTCTGCTCTCTTTCTGACTCATCCTGCTGTTTCTTTATCCGTTTTCGTGACTCAGACTCTTCCTTTTCTTTATTATTTTCATCATGAAGTGCCTTCTGCAGTAGCTTCTGCTCTTTTTCCTGAAAACAATGGAAAAAAGCTCAGTCAGAAGTCGGATTTCAAAATAAAAAGCACATCCAGATGACCAAAAGAGAATAGAAAACACCAGAAAACAATGAAGGAAAAGATCAGCTCACATGTTGCAGTCTTTCTTTCAATATTTGACGGTCCATTCTCTTCTTTTCCTTCTCAGCTTCACATCTAGTTTTCTCCAATTGTTTAAGAAGCAGTTTCTCTTCTCGCTTCGTGTCTTTCTCAGCCCTTAAAGACCAATACAATAACTGAGTAACAATAAAAGAAGAGATATATTTAAACCAAGTACTAACTGAGAAGATACTTACATCTCTGTGCTGTTCTTCTGCAACATGTTATCCATGAATGATCGAATATCCACCTTATTCAGTATTTTACCAAGCTTTTCAGCAGCTTTGCTCAGATCAGATCTGCACGACTTTTCAGTTTCTGGTCTTTGTAATGCAGCTAACATTGCTGAAAAACGACACAAGGATAAGCTCTCACATCTCTAAAAACAATCGATGATAATCATAAATAGACAACATTTACCAGAAACTGCTGTAATCCTTTCATGGATCTTCTTCCGACAAGTCCGGCGAACTTTTAGCAGTCCACGAACAGACTTGGGCATCATTTTGAGATCTCTAGTCTATTAAATGAAAGAAACATTACATCTCAAGCATTAGATAATATCACCAAGAGTATAAATCACACCAAATTACCACTTGTTTCAAGATTCAAAGACAGAAACCCAACTGAAGCAAAAAAAATTGGATAGAAAAAGCAAACTAACACCAGTAGCAGCATAATCAAAATAGGACAGAACAAGCAGTTTTTTGCCGTCCTGATCTAATTCGATGCACAGTAAAAACCATTACGACCAAATAGAGTAAGACCCATAACATCGACACTAATCACATACGAATAGAAGAAGAAAGCATATAATTTTACCTCCCAGCACCAGAGACAAGATTCGGTATCATCCTCCAAAACATCGGCGTCTGCGTTGGGCACACCGTAACTCACTCTCTGTCCCACAGAAACAACAGCGCTCTTCACGGCAGCAATAGTGACAGTTTCCATCTTCTCCTTCAATTTCACGAAAATCTCATCCACAAGCTTCGACAACGGCAAGCTCATCTCCTCCATCAACAAAGCCACCATGGAATTCACCGAGGAAAAATCGCTCAACCCTAAAAAGAGATCTGTCGTCTGAGTCTGACCTATCATTTCTCTGAAATACTCGAAAAGCCCATCCGTTTCCTGCTTCAACGATGAGATCTGAGCTTCTTTCTCCTCAGAACTTAAATTCTCAATCGCGGCAGGTTCTCTCTTCCGCTTATTCAACTTCTTCGGCTGGTCCTGACCGATCGTCTTCGGATTCTCAACTTCCATTACCGGCGAAACTTTTTCCATCGAAAAACCCTAGAAACCCACCCGAACAAGATCTAGAATCTCCAAGGGACCAAACACGGAGAAATCGACAATAAGATCTATGTAGCTTTCAAAACGTGAGTGTTGAAATCGGGATTTGTCACCTTCGATTATCGATCTTCTCTTCTCTTCTCTCCTCTCAGTGAGGTATGAGGAAGAAGAAGGATGATTAATGGAGGGGGAAAGATTGTGTCTTTGAGAAAATGAAAATGAAAATGAAAAAATTGGGAGTCTTCATTGATTTTCCCGCCAAGGGTTTGACGTGTGGATTTGCCTCCAAATGCAATTTTACTGTTTGGCGCCACTTTGTTTTAACTATGCTAAAGCTTTTGGGCCTGATTTTTGTTTCTTTGTTTTTTTTTTAAGCTCTTTTTAGAGAGAATTTGACCAAAATAAGTTTCCCATGAGGCTCCTCCCAAGATCCAGCATTGTGCATATAAAGCAGGTAGCCATAATTTCACGTATTAAAAGTAAAATATGTTCATCATAAACATGAAGCAGATAGTAACATCTGTCGTGGATCTATAAAAATCGGTTAGAATTGTCTGTGATAAAATCATCTCTGTAAAAGTCCACAAAAATTCAGCAAAAAAAAATATCTAAAGCCCAAATTTAGAAACTAAAATCCATTAATTTAAAAGTAATCACATGCCCCCGAAATCTTTGTGGTAGAATCGGTTTATTCAAATAGCTTTGTTCGCTTTCAGTTCTCGAATTCTTCGGTTATCGTGTGTTTAATAATTCGACCATTAAAAGCAAATGTTCGATAATTCACGTTTTTTAAGGGTTGAATTTTTTTTTTTTCTTTCCGACAAACTGTTTTCATTGATTAAAAGAAATATGATCCCAATGTAATATAGATACAAGAAAATGAGGAACATAGGAATAAATGAATGAAAAAGCCGAGTGAGTTATTTCATTTGTTAGACGATCAGTGGCTTGGTGGCTTTGGCGAGGGACCCAAACTACTTCTATATTCACGAACTTTGATTGCCAGTAGCGGATATCAGTGATCCAATTATGCAATCCAAAGTTATTCTCAACTCCATTAATCAAATGGGTGACCATTTGATTATCACCTTCAAATATCACGTTCCGGAAACCTCTCCTCCACACTAATTGAGTAGCCATTAAAAGAGTTTGAAGTTCTGCTTCGAGAACGGAATCACATACTTGTCACACATTGTGTCCAACATCTAGATAGAAACCTTGGGAATCTCGAACAATCCAAGCCATACCCAAAGGGGATCCATCATTCTTGTAACGACAATCAGAATTGAGTTTGACATAATTGAGTTGAATTTGTTTATCATGCGAAAGTATCGTGTGTTTTATTTTTTTTTACGTTTTCTTCAAAATATAATATTTTCGCACGATAAAAAAATTCGACCCTTTGAAAATTGCTGAAAATCTTGTCCTAGCACTTATAGTTTAAAAATTATAATCATTTATACTATTAACTGAGAATTACGTTTGAAAACTAATTTTAAAATTTTAAGGTATTATAGAGAATGTCACTAAAAAATAGACAATTTTAATTATCTCATCAAAGATAAAATAGTCAAACCATTTTCTTATTAATCTACTAATAAACTACAATATACACACAGAGATAGAAAAGAGTATTGAAATTAATAAAATAAAAAAGTACTTTAGACTAAACTCTTGTCCGAAACTCGTAGGCAAATGTATTGTCCCCGGCAACGATGCCAAAAACTTGATGCCTCAAAGTATTAATCCTGAAATAATCCTGCAAGTGAACAACAAACGTAGTAGTACTTAGGGACCGAATCCACAAGAGACCAAAAAATCACACTACGAGTTTTTAAGATTTGAGTTAAGATAAGATGAAAAATATAAGTGTTTCTTTTAGGGCTGTGAATATTGACGAAAATAGCAAATAAATAAACTTAAAAACAAGTAAATAATCATGTAAAATCAGTATTGAGAGTGTTGGGCAACATGGAATTCGCAGGGTATCATAGATTGATTAAACAAGAGAAATTCGATAGATATGTTCTAGAACTCAAATCATGATTGGATACGTGACCTACTTCCGCTACGACAATTAATATGTCTAAACAACCTAAATTACCCAACTCACGCAGGTAATCAAGTAGTTAAACATGCATAAAGAGTCCAAGTTCGATATGTTCACAAAACATCATAATTATACTTCCGTAGATTATAATACTTTGCTTATCCAAATTAATTCGGTAATTAAACAACACTTTTGATGAGTTTATTAATTTATGAGCAGTAGCTAGATTGTCAATCAAGCAATAAGCAATTAACACAAATTTAGATGAAGAACTCTATCAATAATCCCAAATCTAGAAACCTAATGATCAATCCATGAATCCCCTTTGAAAACTCTTAAATCCAACAAGGAGATTACTCAATCATAAGTAAGAATAGTAAACACATAGATGAAAAGAGATTCATAATCATAAAACTCAATAAGAAATGAGAATTTAGAAATCTTCTCTATGTTGAGATACATAGGTGAGATCTTCTCCAAATCTATGAAGAACAAAGAAGGAGGGCACGAAATCATCTAAGAGAGGCTGCTGCTCTGTTTTTGTTTAGTAAATTTCGTGGCTTATGAAATAATATGGGGGTTTGTGTCTAACAAGAGGCTAAAAACAAGTATATATAGGTCTAGGATCATTAGGGTTTAAGTTAAAAGGCAAAAAGACTTTCCATGCTTGATTAGGGTTGAATTGGGCTGGAAATCTCGACCAAAATAGGCTGCACCGGTCTGAGTATCGGTCAAAATCCTGTGACCGGTGCTGGGACAATTCTACACATGCTTCAGTTTCGAGCCACACAAACATGTTTCAGTAAATCGGGTGTAACTCTTCAACCAGGGCTCCAAATGACTTGAAACCACCTCCATTAAAAAGCTAACTCTACTATCTATCTCGTCACCAAATTTCATCCAATTCCAAGTTGATTAAGGCCTCAAACAAAGAGTAAACTTCTGGTGCATCTGTTCTGTCCAACTTGAAAAATTGCATATCTTGTGAATATTGTGACGTGGATGACTTCTTTTGACTTTAGTGAATTAATGTAGCATGGTTAACACCTCATTTGATCATTTTGCATCCTTTTTGATGATTTACCCTGTAAAGACTCCAAAACTACAAATACGAGAAAACTACCTCTAAAGGTATAAAACCGTAATAAAATGCGTAGAAAATATAACAAAATCCTTAGTAAAAACCATAACATATAGAGTATATCAGCACCACTCTCAATTCTTTGACTGTTTGTAAGCTTACGCCCGGAACGAGGCATTTATTCGATATTCGGCACATGACGCTATGCACCACTCTCAATTCATTGACCGTTTGTAAGTTTACGTCCGGATCAAGGCATTTGATTCGATATTCGGGACTTGACGCTATGAACTACTCTCAATTTATTGACCGTTTTTAAGCTTACGTTTGAACCGAGACATTTGATTTGATATTCGGGACTTAACGCTGTGCACCACTCTTAATTCTTTGACTGTTTGTAAGCTTATGTCTAGACCAAGGCATTTAATTCGTTATTCGGGACTTGACGCTATGCACCACTCTTAATTCATTGACCATTTGTAAGCTTATGCCCAAAGCAAGGCATTTGATTCAATATTCGGGAGTTGACGCTATGCATCACTCTTAATTCATTGACCATTTGTAAGCTTACGCCTGGACCGAGGCATTTGATTTGATATTCAGGAGTTGCCGCTATGCACCACTCTCAATTCATTGACAGTTTGTAAGCTTACGTCCGGACCGAGGCATTTATTCGATATTCAAGACATGATGCTATGTACCTGTAACACCCCCGAACCGTTCTATGGACATGACGGCCTAGGAGTGCCACAAGATGATATCCGTAGACAGTTCGACTCAAGTCCCAGAACAAGTCCGGGACTTAAGTCAATCCATCCGCGGTATCATTCCTCTCGACCATAGCCTAAGGCTTTTCAACTAGTACTACGATCTTAAGTTGTGTTAGTCCGGACAAGACTAATATCATTGAACACTCATAGATTTTGAGAAAAATATTCCATTTATACTAAATATAATACATTATGAGATTATTACCCAAAATCATATACGTTGGAGCTCCGAGTCAAAGATTCTACATAGTAAACATGACTAACTTTACACTTGCAACATAAACTACGCCAGCCACCTAACATCCGATGATCCCACTACGGTCTTCCCGACTAATGGTATCCTGCAAGACAAGTAGAGTCATGAGTAATCTAGAATTACTCAGTGAATCCGGGTCCCACTAAACATGCATTAGTCCCAACCCATCCCGAAAATAATATAAGCAAAGCTTAGCATGCAAAAGACTAACACATTTCTTGCAGTTCAATCAATTGAAACAATCAAGCATAATCTTAACAGAATATACTATCCAACTTTTAGAGCAATCATGCATAACATAAGAAAATCAAGCAATTAACATATATCTTATTACGGTATAACAAACAAAACTTAGCTATCAGAACAAACATAACTCTTAGGTACTAGTTATATCAAGCAATACTTAGCTACTATGCAACGCACAAACATTACCAAGCATTAATCATTAAAGCATTTAAGCGACTAATGAAAATATGCAAACACAACATCAATATGCAACAATTATCTAGCATCCTAACAGAATGAAATAAGCCACAATGTCCTAGGGCCTGCGCATCGGATACCTCTTCCACAATCCCGAGAGAACGTTTGCACTTGGTAGTCACAAAGACACCCAAGTCGCAAAATATCTCTATCCGATATCCATAACGAGACGGAACCTTGACATATACATAATAGTAAACTTCATCACCAAACACACAAGTACTTAAATCAAAGCAATTTACTTAGTAAAATCAATGAAATTACTTGCAACCTCGACCAAAATATTAACCAAAATATATATGATAATCATTTTAAATGACTTAACCGTTTTAGTCATTTTTACCCTGATTATTTTTCGTGCATAAATTCCCACCCGTTCTACCAACATGCATTAAATTTTATCCGATTTAGTCGCATGCATTTTAATCCAACCGCGGGTCATAATTTTCTAACCACGGGTCATGCAATAAATTCTACCCACGGGTCGTAATATACCAACCGCGGGTCATTAACATGCACCCATTTACCACCCAAATTTTTACCATGCATTTACGTTTCCACCCGATTTTATAACATGCAACCATATTCGATCATGAAACATTTTAGAACTTTTGCCATGCTTTAACATTTTCTACTCGAATTTATAACATGCAACATTTTAACTTAGCAATTGTTTATGAATTCTAGGTTCTCAAACAATTTAACGAGACTCCACGCGAAATCTACTTCCGTACCGCATACTGTCCGAACACTTCCCACTATGGTCCCCAACTTCGGTTTCCTGCAAAACAAGTAGACTCGTAAGTAATCTAAGATTACTTAGTGAGCCTGGGTCCCTCTAAACATGCGTTAGTCCCAACCCATCCCAAACATAACATAAGGACAAGCATGTAAAAATATTCACAGAGCATATGCATTAACAATCAAAACAATCATGCTATATCATTAAGAGAATAATATAACTAGCAATCAAAGTTACATGTGTATCGGAAGCAATTCAAGTGATTAACATATAGCTTATTAAGATATAACAAACAACACTTAGCTATCAGGTTATACATAACACTTAGCTACTAGTTATATCAAACAATACTTAGTTATCATGCAACATACAAATAACCCCAAGCATGTAATCATTAAAGCATGTAATCATTAAAGTATTTATGCAACTAATGAAAATATGCAACTCAATCCTAGGGCCCTGCGCAACGGATACTTCCTCCTAATTCCCGAGAGAACACTTGCACTTGGTAGTCACAAAGACACCCAAGCTGCAAAACATCTCTATCCGAGTCCATAACATGATGGAACATCGGGTTACATCATCATGTAACACTCTGATATACTCTATATTTTAAGATTTTTAGTATGGATTTTACTATTTTATTTAACTATTTTATAATGGTTTTATGCCAAAAGAGGTAGCTTTCTCGTATTTGTAGTCTTAGAGTTTTACAAGAAAAATCATCAAAGAGATGCAAAAGGACCAAAAGAGGTGTTAATCATGCTAAATCCATTCACTTAAGTCAAAAGAAGTCATCCAAGTAAAAACTATTCACAAGATATGCAATTTTCCAAGTGGGACAGAACAGATGCACCAGAAGCTTATCCTTCGTTAGAGACCTCGAGAATCTTTGAATTAGATGAAATTTGGTGTGGATTCCAAAATCATTTGGAGCTGTGGTTAAAGAGTTACACCCGATTTACTGAAGATATGTCTGTCTGGCTCGAAGGAGAAGCAAGCGTAGAAATCTGAAGGAAGGAAGAGCCAACATTGGTCAGGGATTTCGCCATGGCTTGTGCTGATTATCTCCTAACCAATGCCTTGGCATCGGTCAAGATCCATGTCCAATGCTGATCAGAAAAGTAATATTTTTTTTTCCCAAGACAAAATCATAGCCGACTTAGAAATTCTCAAGGCTTATATATATGCTTTTATCCCCTTTTATAGAGAAAGCAGCCACATATTATCACCATGAATAGTAGACACGTTTTTCATATATCTTTTTCATAGTTTTGATTCTAAGAGCTTCAAGGAGAATATCTCACATTTGTACTTCGATATAGAGAAGATTTCTAATCCTTTACTCCTTATATTCAATTTATCTATGGTATTTTCTACTGTCTCTTATGGTTGTCTAAATACTTCTTCCATGTATGAGTAGTTTATTTGTTAGGTTTTAGGTTTTTCAATGATTCCATGACTATGCATATTTGATATCGAAATTATAGTGTTCATCTTATGGTTCTTCATCTAAGTTTGTGTTTACTGCTTTTTCCTTGATTGAAAATCTAGCTATTGCTTTTAGGATAATATACTCACTGAAAGTGTTGTTAAATTACTTGAACAAATGTGGATTAGCAAAGTGTCATAACCCGCGGGAGTTGAGTTATGGAGCTTTGTGATCATATCAAACTTGGACTGTTAATGCATGTTTAACTACTTGATTACATGCGGGAGTTGTGTAATTTAGGTTTTAGACATAGTAGTTGGCGCTACGGGAGTAGGTCAATTATCCATTTGTGATTTGAGTTTTAGAACGATTCTTATTAAAGCCCTAAATCGATATCTATCTTGTGTTATTATGTGTTTCTGCGAATTGCCTATTACCTAACTTCTCTATCTTTTATTTATCTTGATTTTATTTGCTTACTTTTATTTCTTTTATCATGTTTTCATAAAACAAAAACCCAAAATATATTTTGTCTTTCTTAGCTTAATTCGAGTCTTATAAATTCATAGCGTAACATCTTTCCAGTGCTCAGTAGTTCGACTTCTAAGTACTACTGCGCTTATCTGTGCACTTGCACCTGATTTTTAGGGTTTATATATATATTAAAATCCGAGCACATCAAGACCTTGGCGCACTTGACGGAGGCATTGGGCAGGGAGCATTGGGCAGGAGCATTGAGCAGGGATCTTGATTGATGCCAAGGCATTGGCCAGGAGAGCATCGGAATGAGCCATGGGGAAATCCCTAACCGATGCTGGCTCTTCCTTCATTCAGTTTCCTACGCTTGCTTCTCTTTCGAGCCAGACAGACATATCTTCAGTAAATTAAGTGTAACTCGTTAACCACAATTCCAAATGATTTGAAACCACTTCCATTAGAAAGGTAACTCAATTATCTATAATTTCAGAAAATTTCATCTAATTATAGTATGGTTGAGGCCTCCAACGAAGGATAAACTTCTGGTGCATCTGTTTTGTCCAACTTGGGAAATTGCATATCTTGTGAACATTGTGACTTGGATGACTTCTTTTAAGTTGAGTGAATAGCTGTAGCATTACTAACACCTCTTTTGGTCCTTTTTGCATCCTTTTGATGATTTTGCCCTGTAAAGACTCTAAGACTACAAATACGAGAAAACTATATGTTTTGGCATAAAACCGTTATAAAACAGTTAAATAAAATATTAAAATTCATACTAAAAATAGTAAAATGTAGAGTATATCAATTTGCCAGACTTAGCTTCTTGCTTGTCCTCAAGCAAAACAAAGAATCTGAGAATAAAGAAGAGGTTTGAAAACGAAGGAACTCACATATCTGTGAGAGTCGAAACCCGCACAAATAAATTTGTCAAGACTTTTAAGGGAACTGAAATCTTTAAATATGAATCACAACACAAGAATCCAAAGATGGTGTTTTTATTCAAACTCTTTAGAAAGCTGTTGCAGAGAGAATAACAAGTGTTTGCTAGGTAAAAATTGCGGGATCCCCTTTTTCGAGGAGGGGGGGTATATGAATATATATACAAGTCTAAGTTGGCTAAGGCGACTCTTAAACGATAAGGAAGTTCTCCTATTTTTTTCGCTCTTTTCCTTTTTTCACGTCTATCTTCCTTTTTCTTTTTCGAATATTTCTAAGTCGGTTTAGAATGATGGGCTTTGACTCATTGCCTCGACTTATACATTTGACGGGCTATATGGTTCGGGTCTTAGGCCTTATAGGTTGGGTAGCCGTGGGCCTTACTCCGGTTCATCGCAGCTCGGCCCATATTCTTATTGTTGGCTCGGGTTTCGTTCTTCGTGGGTCGGATCGGGTACCCGAGCCCTTGCTTGTTTTCATGGATTGCGTTGGGTTACCCGAGCCCTTGGTTGGCCTATCGGATTGGGTCGGGTATCTGAGCCCCTCTGGCGTTACGGGTCGGGTTACCCGAGCCCTTGCTTATCTTCACAGATCGGGTCGGGTTACCCGAGCCCTTGCTTGGCTTTACGGATCGGGTACCCGAGCCTTTTTATCTTCGTGGGTCGGGGCTCTGAGTCTAATCCCCTGATACCCATTTGCACTTAGTTATTTCTTTTACTTGTTAACTTCGGTAGGGTGAAATCCGACCCCAACAGTTAGCCCCCGAGCTCGTCAGTTTTGGTTCTGAAAATTTCGAGGTAAAAAATTCCGAAGTTAACATTCTTAGCCGAACCATTTTAGTTATGACGTGATGACCCCGAACTGTTGTGATGAGATCACCGAAGTGTTTTGCTGACCTTTCTGCTTTAAATTTTGGCTCGGGGACCATTTAGATTTTGGAGATGTCTGCCGAGTCGTTCATTTTTTGCAATGCGACCCCGAGGTGATTTTATTTCCATGAACCCAAGTTCCCAAGCCATTTTGTCTCATTAACTGAATTGCAATGCTGTTACCTGAGCTGTGATGTTGTTTTGTTGGCTCGGGACCCCTTGGCGTGAGAACTCGGCTCAGAAAACTTTAGTGGACTTAAACGTCTCTTGCTGATTCCCGAGGCACATGACGTCACTCTTTGCTTTAAGCGCTTATAAATACCCGAGGTCTTTCTTTGTTTTTCTCATAACTTCACTTCTCCAAAAATTCTTCAAAACAGGTAACCTCTCTCTCTTTCTCCCTTTTCTCCCTATTTTAAGTTATTTTTCGCTTTATTTATTCTCCGCCGACGAGCCATTTGATTTTCCGATCCATCTTCAAATAAATCCACCGTCGTCTTTGAGTTTTCCGGCGATCTCGTTTGAAGATTCCGATCTATCGCTAGAAACCGATCTGTTGTTGATTTTACCCCCGATCTGTTTCTCTTTAAGTTTTCTAACTCCGCTGATCTGTCTTCAAAGTTGTAAAGTGATGTTTCAAGGTTCTTCAGCTGTAAACCCCGATCTGTATGTTGCATTGTTCGAAATCCCTAGCCGATCCCTCTCCCTCGAGCCATCCATGTCTGATGAGCCGTTGAATTCTTGAAGTTTTTACAGAGCCAATTCAACACGTTCAGATACTCCCAAGGATTTGAATGACTCGGAGGGGTCGGCAGCAGGTCCCTCGATGTTTGGTAAAAAATGGTAATTTCTGAATCAACGGGAACCGAGAGTAACACCGAGAACCCTTTGGAGTTTGGAGCACCTTTTCTTCATGATTATCCCTTCGATG
This sequence comes from Pseudoturritis turrita, assembly GCA_900406555.1. Taxonomy (NCBI): domain Eukaryota; kingdom Viridiplantae; phylum Streptophyta; class Magnoliopsida; order Brassicales; family Brassicaceae; genus Pseudoturritis; species Pseudoturritis turrita. The sequence continues at coordinate 238,917 of OVBL01000521.1, forward strand.
AAACGGTGAACCTTTGTCAACACAATAGATTCCCCCGAGGCGAAACCAGAGCCGGAGGATTGGTTCTACCACCCGTAGTGGCGAGACGAGAATTAGAACATCTAGTAGGTCCTGTCAAACGAGCTTCAAGGAAAAAGAAGGCTAAGAAATGACCCGACCCACCAGGTTCAACTCTCTCGACTTCAGATTCACTGGAGGCCCTTAGGAAGAGATTTAATATTTTCGAAGAGGTTGAATTCGTTCTTCCCTCGAAGATAGACCGAGCCAATCATCCTCCTCCCGGTCACTTCACTCTTTATGAGAGTATCTTCTACCGATGTATCCTATGGTTCCCGATCCCTGAAGTGATCTTACGGTTCTTGTGGAAGCACAACTTGGCCCTTGCTCAAATCAATGCTCGGGGGATCCGACATCTGATCGGTATCCTAGTCAGAAGTTATGAATGGGAAGTAGGGGTCGGGGTTGAGCATTTGAGAAGTCTACTCGAATTCAGACGACGTGGTAATGCGGAGGAGTTAAAATATTGTATATTAAGTAAATTCAAGAGGAAGATCATAGGAGGGTTCCCGAGCAAAGATGATTACTAGGAAGATTATATTTTCTTTGTCCCAATTACCGAGGCGTTAGTGGGTCCAAGATGCCTCGTTTAATCAAGACGAGGTTGGGAACAATATCTACCATTGATAGAGTTCTCGTACAACAACATCCATCATACGGGCATCAGCATGTCGCCGTAAGAGTCACTCTATGGAAGACCATGTCGGACTCCATTATGTTGGACGGACGTAAGTAAAAGAATAATATTTGGACCAGCCATCATCGAGGAAACCATCGATAAGCTGCAAGTGATTAGAGAGAATATGAAAAGGGCACAAGACAGACAAAAGAAATATGCAGACCAAGGAAGATGGGAAATAATTTTTGAAGTAGGGGACTTCGTATATTTCAAAGTGTCTGCGCAAAAAGGAAAGGATCAATTTGGAAAAATCGGGAAGTTGGCAGTACGCTTCATTGGTCCATATAAGATTATCGAAAGAGTTGGAGAGGTGTCATATCATTTAGATTTACCATCAGACATGAACCTGCACCCAGTGTTTCATGTATCCATGCTTCGAAGGAATGTCCTGATCCGAATGTCATCGTACCTGAAAGGATAGAAGAGTTAAGGACAAACTTAACCTATCCCGAAAGACCAATACGGATTGGAGAGAGACGTGTTCGTAAGCTCAAGAACCGGGAGATATCTCATATCCAAGTGTTTTGGGGAAAACAGAATCGGTTAATATCGACCTGGGAAGATGAAGAGAGAATCTGAGCCAAGTACCCGGAACTCTTTGTAGAGGAATAGTCTATGGATCAAGCCGAACCTTCAGAACTGTTAGGAATTCGGGATGAATTCTAATAAGGGGGAGATAATGTAATTACCCGAACTAGAAGTAAGAACGGTTCGGGAAAATTCGGTTTTGGGAAGTCGAAGATATCAATAAGTAAAATTTTGGTCGAAGAAAAATGCAGCTGGGTCGAGAAATTATTACCATGGGTCACATAAACTCAATCCTGGGTCAGGCAGACATGATCGCGGGTCACAGAAACTCAACCATGGGTCAAACAGGTATGACCGTGGGTCATAACAGTGGTTCAAAGTGGTTTATTTTTGCATGGATCATCTGGGTGGCAAATCAGAATTGGTGGGTGTGCTTAGTGGGACAAGTGTCACCACCAGAGGCAATCTGTGACATTTTTTTAAACCAGGCGACACTTGGCAAGATTTTTGCATGTGTTTCTTCTATAAATATATGGCATTCACTCCTTAGTTTTGTGTCCGAAAATCTATCCAAAATTCGGCCAAAATTTCTCTAGAAAAAAAACTAAGTACCAGCCGGTAGCTAAGTGATCCAGGAGCCTTGATCATAGCTTTGGGTGCATAAAACGTGACCCGAAGTAGTATATATCACAGCCGGTAAGCTTAGTTTCGACTAGATTCTTACCCAGATCTTGTCTGATTGATTACTAAGATAGGTTTTTCCTTAAGCTTCAGGTCGTTCAAAGCTAGCGAGGATTGGGACGAGTCGGGTGTGAAGTTTCCACTTAGAAACCTTCAAACGAAAAATCAGTGAGTCCCGGTGAAAAATTATAGCATGCGCTAATGATTTTCTTCTTGTGTTTGCATGCATGTCATAAACGACACGATCCATTATGTTGCATGAGCTAATCGGTTTTGTTGTAGGTGGATCTACCATGTTTACGAATGATCTAAGCTCAAGATCATTCTGCATGGGTAGACATATGTTTGATTTGAGGTTTCGAGTATATTTTCTCTGATTTTTTTACGAAGTACAATTGCATTGAATATTATACTTGTGTTTTGGTTAATATGTTTGCTATTAACCAAACATATTAATATGTGATTTTCTTAGTCCATATATACTTAGCAAAATATTAGGTTGAGATTATTTGTTGCATGTAGCCTTATGGGATCGAAAGACTCATAACAGCTAGATTGTTTGTGAAATTAAGTTTACTACTATGTATATACGACATATTTCCGTACATAGGTGAGTAAATTAATTGTTGAGTGTTGTATGTAACCTTATGGGATCGAAAGACTCATATTGGTTATATTGTTTGTTGCATGAATATGCGGAGTACGAAACCCGTACATCCAAAAGCATATAGATGGGCGTATTCGGTGCTTCCTATTGACCTCACCTTAGAGGATTCGAGAAACCCCCGGAGTCTGCGATAGTGGGAAGACTCGAATGGTACTAGGTTAGCTACCCTGGCCGAGTGTTACCCGACGGGGTAACCCGGTGCTCCATCACGTTATGGGCACCAGATAGAGATGTTTTACGGCTTGGGTGTCTTTGTGATTACCAAGTACAAGTGTTCTCTCAGAGTTAAAGGAGGGAGTATCCGTTGCGCAGGGCTCTAGGTTATTTATGTTGCATTTTCATTAGTTGCATAAATGCTTTAATGTTTACATGCTTGGTGTCGTTGTGTGTTGCATGCTAGATAAGTATTGTTTTATCTTACTTACAATGCATCTATTTTGCTTCTGCTATGCATACTTTGTTTGCCAGATATATTATTCTTTGAATTATATCGCATGATTGCTTTGGTTGATAATGCATATGCTCTGTGTTTACTCTTGCATGCTTGTTCTCATGTTATTATCTTGGTGGGTTGGGACTAATGCATGTTTAGAGGGACCAGGACTCACTAAGTAATCTTAGATTACTTATGACTCTACTTATTGTGCAGGTAACCTTAGGCGGGAACCATAGTGGAAAAAGCAGGACATAGGAAGCCGGAGTAGTTTGCTGTTGACTTTTGTAAATATCGGATTGCAAAGTATAAACTATGACTCTTTTGGCTCTAGGCTGTGGCCAAACTTATATGTTTTGTAATGCATTACCAATGTCTATATATATAATATAAGATGCATGTTTTGGTAAAGTTTGTGAGTGGTAATGATATTAGTCTTGTCCGGACTAACACAACTCTTGTACTTGGTACAGGTTGCAAAGCCTTAGGCCTTGTTCAAGAGGTAAATGATTCCATGGATGGATTGACTTAAGTTCTAGATTTGTTCTGGAACTTGGTTGGACCGTCTGTGGATATAATATTGTGGCACTTCTGGGCTGTCCTATCACTAGAACAATTCAGGGGTGTTACATGTACTACCCAGGTACGTCCCGCACTTGACCCATCACCCAGTACCGGTCGATGACGCTGACCGGTACCATCACCCGGTACTGACCCATCCCAAACCCACGTTTCCCTTGACTCACATCCACCTGATACCGGTCACGACCTGTGACCGGAACTGCTGCCCGGTACCATCCCGCATCCAAGTTCTATTCCAGACCGCAGACCGGTACTGCATCCGGTACCGACCCATCGTCCCATGTCCCAGTCCTATCCGCGTCCCAGCCCTACCTGTGTCCCACACTCACCCATCCCACGACCCACAGTCATGGACCACTCGACCCACGGACCAACTGGCCCGACCACGGACAACACCACCTAACCATGGCCCCAAAAGGTAAAAATTTATTTTTCTCTTTTATTTATTCAAAACTAAGTTTTAAATCAAAATTAATAAAACTTATGAACCAAAGCTATTTTAATTTTGCATTTTTTAAAATTAATTATTTTTAATCTATATATTTTAATAAATTTAATTTTGATGGATTTATTGATTTATGAACTTATGCATTTTTACTATTAATAATTTTGGTTAGATTAATTTAGTTTAAGAATGAATTTCACATCTTAACAAATTATTCCTCATTTTTTTCACTATTTCACTTGGATTACGTCATTTTTATCAAATTAGATTTTTCATTAGGATTTTTTTTTTTTTAATGGCGTATCTTATGAAATCTTGGACTTAGACCTCAATATTAACTATAGAGCGATCTAGATCCAAGAAGCACTTAACAAGTGATTTCAAGTGTTTTTACAAGGATATTTTGTACTTAAATAGGACCTGCATCAAGACCTTTTTTGTTGTGGTGCGTACACATCAAATTGTCTAAGCATTATCCAAACCATTCAAAGGAGATGTGAACCAATATGAGAAGAAATGGGGGAAACAAAACCGTGGTACTCAAAGGAAATGGCAGAAAATCAAACTGGTCAAAGAGAACAACAAAAATGGTTCGAGTCAATTTGGCAACTAGGCACACGTACCTCACTAATGGACCACGCGTAGGATGTTCCATGAACCAAATCACAAACCGTTCAACCAAATGGTTTCAAACTTAACGAGCAGACATAAAATGTCATTTGGTTCGCCAAAATTTCAATATGGTTCGAAGAATTCTTCACGGTTTCAGTTCTGGATCAACAACCATCATCCGGCGAGTCAAATCACCTACTTCGTGGACCATCTGCCAAAACCACTCGAGCAAAGTGCCTCAACCCTATGTACTGACTTAAAATGTCATGTTATCCAGTGGATTTTTGATATGGTTCGAGGAATTATCTACGGTTTTTGAGTGATCCCATTCCACCCACTTTCGGCGAACCGTATCACCCAATCTGTGGACCATATGACAAACGGTTCGAGCAAAACGTCTCCAACTTCACCAACATACCCAATGTAATGACCCTGATGATCCCTAAGCACGGTCGGAGGAACCAATAATTTTTTAAAGTATGGGGATCGAGGCCTTTAAACTTGGAAAAGTTAAAAAAGGTGTAAAATGAAATTTGGGTCGAGAAAATTCAGTTTGGGTAGAGGAATTCAAAATCTGGATCGAGAAAAGTTAGCGGGTCGAGAATACCTACCCATGGGTGAACCAGTACGACCCGCGGGTCGAGAGGCTTCGGATCAGACGCGGGAACAGTTTTCCCCATTGCGGGCAGGGCGCGTACGGGTCATGTTGGGCATTGGCTGGGTCACAGAATTGATCCCTCATGTGTACTGTGTGCGGGTACATGCGCAGAAAGTGTCTGGGCACGGATTGTGGCGCAAAAACGACTGCCATGTGCCTGGCATGCGGCAGCATGGTCTATAGTTGGCAGATTTTGTTTAAAACGAGATTTCTTGGGTTAGGGCTATATATATATCAGCCCACCCTCTCGTAAACCACCCATTTCTGATTTTTCTTTATCCAAACTCTGCCAAAATCCTTCCAGACCCGAGTTAGGGAAGAAATCCTTGATCCAACCCGCGGTAAAAAATGTTCTGGGTAGAATCTACGGTAAGATCTAATGTTTCCATTGGTTTTAACCTAGATCCGATTGCCGAAGTCGTTAAGGTAGATTTATTTGCCTTAGCTTCAGGTTGATCGACTCGTGGGAAGAAGGATCAGTTTGGGTTGGATTCAACCGAGGAAAACCTCCAAATCAACTGTGAGTCTCGGTAAAGTGTGTGTTCTTGTACTAACGTTTCTGGTACAGGTGAATCAGTTGCATGATCCGATCGAAAGGACATCGTGCATGTTTGTTGGAAATCTTCTTGAGGTTATTAGTAAATTTCTTGTGATTTTACTAAGTATTGGACTGTGAATGTGGGTTGTGATGAATAGTTGTGGTTATAAGCATGTTATCATATAGATTTATGCATAAATATAATCTATTGTGAGGCGGTCCGATATTCCCGGATGGGTCGCGGTTAACGGCACCACCATATGTTATGGGATAACCGTGCAAACACGGAGGGTACGTTGCAATGGACTTGAGCACAGGCTTACCAGTAGCAAAAGGGAGAATGAACAATGCCAAATGGGTAATAGGGGATCGTCTAACTAAGGTAGCTCATCTGATACTTCTCCAAGACTCAGATAAGATAGAAACTTTGGCAAAAATATACATAATCAGATTGTGAAGCTACACGGAGTACCAGCAGACATAGTGTCAGATCGTGACCCAAGGTTCACCGCATCTTTCTGGAGAGCCTTGCAGGCTGCTTTAGGAACAGAATTGCACCTTAGTACCGCCTTTCATCCAGAGACGGATGGTCAAACGAAAAGGATGCTCCAGACTCTTAAAGATATGCGAAGGTTATGCATTCTAGAATTGGCTGGTGCTTGGGAACAATATCTACCATTGATAGAGTTCTCGTACAACAACATCCATCATACGGGCATCAGCATGTCCCCATATGAGTAACTCTATGGAAGACCATGTCGGACTCCATTATGTTGGACGAACGTAAGTGAAAGAATAATATTTGGACCAGCCATCATCGAGGAAAACATTGATACGCTGCAAGTGATTAGAGAGAATATGAAAAGGGCACAAGATAGACAAAAAAATATGCAGACCAACTAAGATGGGAAATAAATTTTGAAGTAGGGGACTTCGTATATCTCAAAGTGGCTGCGCAAAAAGGAAAGGATCGATTTGGAAAAATCGGGAAGTTGGCAGTATGCTTCATTGGTCCATATAAGATTATCGGAAGAGTTGGAGAGGTGTCATATCATTTAGATTTACCATCAGACATGAACCTGCACCCAGTGTTTCATGTATCCATGTTTTGAAGGAATGTCCTGATCCGAATGCCATCGTACCTAAAAGGATAGAAGAGTTAAGGACAAACTTAACCTATCCCGAAAGACCAATACGGATTGGAGAGAAACGTGTTCGTAAGCTCAAGAACCGGGAGATATCTCATATCCAAGTGTTTTGGGGAAAACAGAATCGGTTAATATCGACCTGGGAAGATGAAGAGAGAATCTGAGCCAAGTACCCGGAACTCTTTGTAGAGGAATAGTCTATGGATCAAGCCGAACCTTCAGAACTGTTAGGAATTCGAGATGAATTCTAATAAGGGGGAGATAATGTAATTACCCGAACTAGAAGTAAGAACGGTTCGGGAAAATTCAGTTTTGGGAAGTCGAAGATATCAATAAGTAAAATTTTGGTCGAAGAAAAATGCAGCTGGGTCGAGAAATTATTACCATGGGTCACATAAACTCAATCCTGGGTCAGGCAGACATGATCGCGGGTCACAGAAACTCAACCATGGGTCAAACAGGTATGACCGTGGGTCAAACAGGTATGACCGTGGGTCATAACAGTGGCTCAGAGTGGTTAATTTTTGCATGGATCATCCGGGCGGCAAATTAGAATTGGTGGGTGTGCTTAGTGGGACAAGTGTCACCACCAGAGGTAATCTGTGACATTTTTTTAAACCAGGCGACACTTGGCAAGATTTTTGCATGTGTTACTTCTATAAATATAAGGCATTCACTCCTTAGTTTTGTGTCCGAAAATCTATCCAAACTTCGGCCAAAATTTCTCTAGAAAAAAAACTAAGTACCAGCCGGTAGCTAAGTGATCCAGGAGCCTTGATCATAGCGGTTTACTAACACATTTATTCGGGTTTGGTTTTTATGTTTTTGAGTATTTAAACTTTTATTTTCATAAATTCGTTTTTATTGAGTCAAAATAAGTTGGGAATTATGACTTTTTCTAGGAACTAACACTTTGATTTCAAGACCAAGTGACCATTGTTACAGGGTTTGTTCAGGACAGACTATTCGAAAACCCAATGACTGGACTCCCCCAAAACAATTTCGTCTTGCAATGGTTTTAATGAATATGATTTTGACTCTAACTTATTGGACTACTAACCTGATTTTTAAATATTTCTCATTAAAGGTATTAGATTAGGGAAACGAATCACACATTCAGGACATCTTATCCTCTTTACCACTTGTTTCTGAATGGCTAGCTCATTTTTAATTGGTACCCCACCTATAACCCTTACCTCTTTTCAGATCTCATGCACTCTTGTTTTTCTTATCATATGTGCAAAAACGTCGGAGAGAAAAAGGATCGACGCGGTTTTCCAACCACTGATTGGATAAACTTGGTGGAGTACTACAACAAGATTCAAGAGCTTGGTCTTTCCTTGGAATTCACAAATCATGGTAAATTTTAGTGCCTATGATGACTCATATCAAAGAAAGACCATTTTCCCCTTTATAAAAAAAAGAAAAAAGAAAAAGAAAAAGAAAAAAAAGGAAAGGAAAACGAGTCAATAAAAGAGTCTCATGGCCAAAGAAAATTCCAAGGAATGCCATGGATCAATTTAGAAGAGTTGGAGCGATTTGCAGTGATTCCCAGAAACATCTAAGTCCGGGGGAGAAGAGGAGTTAGGCATTGAAGTGGGTTGGGAAACTGTGGACATCAACGTGTCCGTTCTCTCTTGCGGTTTACTAACACATTTATTCGTGTTTGGTTTTTATGTTTTTGAGTATTTGAACTTTTATTTTCATAAATTTGTTTTTATTGAGTCAAAATAAGTTGGGAATTATGACTTTTTCTAGGAACTAACACTTTGATTTCAAGACCAAGTGACCATTGTTACAGGGTTTGTTCAGGACAGACTATTCGAAAACCCAATGACTGGACTCCCCCAAAAAAATTTCGTCTTGCAATGGTTTTAATGAATATGATTTTGACTCTAACTTATTGGACTACTAACCTGATTTTTAAATATTTCTCATTAAAGGTATTAGATTAGGAAAACGAATCACACATTCAGGACATCTTATCCTCTTTACCACTTGTTTCTGAATGGCTAGCTCATTTTTAATTGGTACCCCACCTATAATCCTTACATCTTTTCAGATCTCATGCACTCTTGTTTTTCTTATTATATGTGCAAAAACGTCGGAGAGAAAAAGGATCGACGCGGTTTTCCAACCACTGATTGGATAAACTTGGTGGAGTACTACAACAAGATTCAAGAGATTGGTCTTTCCTTGGAATTCACAAATCATGGTAAATTTTAGTGCCTATGATGACTCATATCAAAGAAAGACCGTTTTTCCCCTTTATAAAAAAAGAAAAAAAAAAAAAAAAAAAAAGGAAAGGAAAACGAGTCAATAAAAGAGTCTCATGGCCTAAGAAAATTCCAAGGAATGCCATGGATCAATTTAGAAGAGTTGGAGCGATTTGCAGTGATTCCCAGAAACATCTAAGTCTGGGGGAGAAGAGGAGTTAGGCATTGAAGTGGTTGGAAAACTGTGGACATCAACGTGTCCGTTCTCTCTTGCGGTTTTGCATAATATTTAGCATCTTCCGGAGCATATGGTAACCCTAAACACTTTAAACCTCACCACTAGCTCTGTCTACCCTGGATAATATCATTTGATGAAAATTTCACACCAAACTTAATGAATATAGAGAGTCAAATGATTTGAAGTTGAGATTTTTGCAGGTTTGAGATTTAGAGTATGGACAAGGCCTGCGAAAGTCGTGGTGGAAGTAAGTTGAGAAAACCTCTGAGCTAATTCTATTTCATGTGGATTGTACAGGTTGAGCTTTCAAGTCTAAGTTTCCAAGGATATGTGAGTTCCCATATTTAAACCTCTTTTCTATGCTTAGATTTTTTGTTTTGCTTGAGGAAAAGGAAAGAGCTAAGTATGAGAGAGTTGATATACTCTATATTTTACTACTTTAATTATAGATTTTACTATTTTATTTAACTATTTTATAATGATTTTGCACCAAAAGATGTAGTTTTCTCGTATATGTAGCTTTTAAAGTCTTAACGGGTTAAATCACCAAAAGAATGCAAAAAGGATAAAAAGAGGTGTTAAACATGCTACAACTATTCACTCAATTCAAAGGAACGACCCAAGTCATTATATTCACAAGATAATGCATATTACCAAGTTGGACAGAACAGATGTACCAGAAGTCTACCAACGGCTGGAGGCTCAAATCAACTTGGAATTGAATGAAATTTAGTAACAAGATAGAAATTTGAGTTAGCTTTCCAATGGAGTTGGGATCATGTCATTTGGAGCTGTGGTTAGAAAGTTACGTCCGATTTAGCAAAGACAGGTTATTCTGCCTTGAAGCTGAAGCAAGTCCAGAATGAAGCCAATACCGGTCCAGACCGTGGACCGGTACTCCAGGCCAATACTAGTACTCTAGAATAACCCCCTGAAGCCTCCAGTACCGGTCAAAAACCCTGTCTGATATGATCATGGATAGCATAAGGAACTTGGAACGTGGAGAAGAGCTCGAACCAGTGGAGCAGCATGAACCAGAGGAGTAGCTTGTAGCTGAGGATGCGTTTGAAGTGGAGAAATAGTATGGAAAAGATGTTATCTTAACTTCATTGGTTTTGATACATGATCATCAAATGAGCATGTGTCTCATTTGCACTCTTTTTCCCTTGTCAAGTTTTGTCCCAATAGGTTTTCTTGACAAAGTTTTTAATGAGGCAATTGTTTCACATCCAAATCACTCATTTGATAATCCAGACCATGGCATAATCATCATAATTCAATCCAAAGGAATAACTATCAAGTCCAGTGCATTTTATGCCAATTACAAGCCCAAGAAGAGCCCAAACCAAGTGTTTAATTTGTTGGCCAAGAGAAGTGACGAAAACAGAAGGGCAAGGGTCATTCTTCACTTAGGTTTTATTGTTTTGCTATTTTCAAAACTTGTTGCATGAAGAGTTTTTCTTTGTTGGTCAAAACTGAGAGTTAATGTCTTAATTACTCTTATGCATTTTCAAGAAGTCTTACCTTGTTTCCAAGGCTTCTCTCTTCTATATGTACTCTGATTTTCGTTATAATAAAATTATCAAACATTTTCTTATCAAAATCTCTTTCTGAAATTCGTTTGATCATCTCTTGTAACTGTTTCGGTGAATCCAAACAGAATCAAGTAGTTTCGATAGTCTAAGTGTCTCTCATCACACTTAGAAGTATCAATCGTTTCCATCTGTTCCGTTTCAACAAGACCAATCCGCCCAGCCATATCGTTTATCATTTCATTCATCATCACGATCAGAAGATCATAATTCCGCAATCATCATCATCTGCATCCATTCAACCTCACAAAGTGTTCAAGGGATAATTGATTCTACCTAGAATCATATCAAGACAATAAAAAAAAAAAAAACGCTTGATATGATTCTGGATAAAATCAATTGTCCCTTGAACACTTTGTGAGGTTTAATGGATGCAGATGATGATGATTGCAGAATTATGATCTTCTGAACGTGATGATGAATGAAATGATGAACGATATGGCTGGGCGGATTGGTCTTGTTGAAACGGAACAGGTGGAAACGATTGATACTTCTAAGTGTGATGAGAGACACTTAGACTATCAAAACTACTTGATTCTGTTTGGATTCACCGAAACAGTTACAAGAGATGATCAAACAAATTTCAGAAAGAGATTTTGATAAGAAAATGTTTGATAATTTTATTATAACGAAAATCAGAGTACATATAGAAGAGAGAAGCCTTGGAAACAAGGTAAGACTTCTTGAAAATGCATAAGAGTGATTAAGACATTAACTCTCAATTTTGACCAACAAAGAAAAACTCTTCATGCAACAAGTTTTGAAAATAGCAAAAAAAAAACCTAAGTGAAGAATGACCCTTGCCCTTCTGTTTTCGTCACTTCTCTTGGCCAACAAATTAAACACTTGGTTTGGGCTCTTCTTGGGCTTGTAATTGGCATAAAATACACTGGACTTGATAGTTATTCCTTTGTGTCGAATTCTGATGATTAGGCCATGGTCTGGATCATCAAATGAGTGATTTGGATGTGAAACAATTGCCTCATTAAAAACCTTGTCAAAAAAACCCATTGGGACAAAACTTGACAAGGGAAAAAGAGTGCAAATGAGACACATGCTCATTTGATGATCATGTATCAAAACCAACGGGCTAAGATAACATCTTTTCCATACTCTTTCTCCACTTCAAACGCATCCTCAGCTACAAGCTGCTCCTCTGGTTCATGCTGCTCCACTGGTTCGAGCTCTTCTCCACATTCCAAGTTCCTTATGCTATCCATGATCATATCACTGTCCGGTATCGTGTCCAGTACTGGACCAGTTTCGCACCAAAGTTCCCTCTTTGCCCTAAAACATAACCCTAGCCGACTTAGGATTTTTTAAGCCTATATATACTTGCTTTTAGCCTCTTTAGGACAAAAAATCACCCACATATTATTACTCTAAAGATCAGACACGATTTTGATAGTTGTTCTTCATTGGATTTTGATTCTAAGAGCTTCTAGGAGAAGATCTCACTTTGTACTTTGATATAGAGAATATTTCTTACCTTTACTCTTTCAAATCAGTTTATCTATGATTTTTATACCTCTTATTGCTGCTATTCGTTTCTCATAATCATGTCTGTGTAATCTACTTGCTAGGTTATAGGTTTCTCAGTGATTCCATGATTATGTTTGATCGATATCGAAATTTCTAGTGTTTATCAATTGGTTTCTTCACCTTTATTTAAACGAATTGTTGTTTGCTTGGTTGGCCATCTAGTGCACTGATCTTAGGTTGATATACTCTCCAAAAGCTTGTTATATTGCCTGAACTAATATTTGGTGAGCAATACGTCATAACCAATCGAAAGTTGAGTTATGGAGTATTGTGAACAATTGAATCTTGAGCGAACTAATGCATGTTTTCAACTTGTAATAACCTGCGATAGTTGAGTCTATTAGGTTATTAAAACATAGTGATCGGAGCCACGACAGTGGAATTATTATACCTTAGTGATTTGAGTTCTAGAATGGTTTTTATTAAATCCCTAAATCGATATCTATCTTGTGTTTTCATGTGTTTCTACGAATCACATATTGCCTAACGCTTCTTTATTATAGTTTTCTTTGATTTTATTTACTTGCATTATTTACTTACTTATTTTGTTTCTCATAAAACTAAAACCCAAATTTTTTTTTTCTTAACTTGATTCAAGTCTTATAAGTTTGTAGTGTAGCTATCTGGTCTTCAGCGGATCAACCCCTAAGTACTACTGCGTTTGCGGTGCACTTGCAGGAATATTTCAAGGTTAAAACCTTAGCACATCAGTAGAAAAGAATGAGCTCCCAAGAAATAAGGGCATTAGGGAGTTCTTCTTCATCTCTAGAATGTAAAAATCAACAGGAACAAGACATCCTCCCACTTGCATCAATAGATCTTACACAAACCCGTATGGAATTGTGCTGGAAGCGTCTCCAAACTTAAGAGATATTTGAGGAGGCTTGATGTCAATAATTCCCAAATTGTTGGCAATGTTCTTAGACATAACATTCACATTAGGTCCTATATCACAAAGAGAATCTAGAAAATCCTTACCGTTGATTGTACACGGGAAGACAAATTTCACCGGATCTTCGATCTTATGCAGCCTCCTTTGATGTGGTACTTTATAAATTGATCCATCTTCTTTGGGCCATGCCACTAGGTCATAGATGATGGGTTGATTCCTAGGGGTTGGTAAAACTTCTTCATCGTTTTGAGTTGTTATCACCTTGCAGAATCTAGGATTTTCTCAGTTTTCCCTGGAAGACTACCAACTTGTCTCTTTACACCTTCTGCAGTTTGAGCAACTTGTACTTTGATGTTCTTTACATGATTATAGAGATAAAAAAACTTCTCATAAATCCCCTCATCCTTCCTATTGAGATGATCATATATGCTGTCCACTTTAAAACCGAGGTTTTGGATGTTTACGATGTTTTGCTTCTGTCCTTCTATAACTTGTTGATGATTTTCAATAAGCTGTTGCTGATTCTCCATTAGATGCTGCATCATAACCACGTGGTCTTGATCTAGAATAGGAGTTTGAAAACTCGGCTGAATGTTTCCTCGGTTGAAGTTGTTATTTTCTGGTTTTGTTGGAAACTTTTGACACCACCAATGTAGTTGATTTCTCGTTGCTACTCATGGAAACCATCGCTTAGACACTCTTGATAAGCCTTACCATCAGTCTCTACCATATTCTCACATAGGTGCACACCACTTGGTTGACTTTTGAGAAGTCGAGCAACCATCATTTTAAGCTCAAGTAGTTGCGTGGATTCTGATTTTTCTGTGATGTCTCCCACGTTTTTCTCATAGACTGGACCTGAATTCTTATTGCTTGCAGCCAACTTATCAATGAGAATGTTAGCTTGAAAAACGATATTAGTCATGAAGTCCCCTTGACTTGCAGTGTTGAGTGCCATTTTGAATTTCTCATCGACTCCTTTATAGAAAATGTTTAACAAATTCAGCTCATTAAAACCATAGTGATGGTATTCTCTCTGATACTCCTTGAAATGATCTACAACCCCATAGAATGATTCATTTGATCCTTGTTGAAACTATGAGATTTTCCTTCTCATTTGGTCCAGTCTCTCTTTTGGGTAGAATTGCTTCAAAAAGGCTCGCTTGTACTCGTTCCAAGTAGTGATTGATCCTACTAGAAGAAACTTACTTCACTTGTAGGCTTTCTGAACCAAAGAGAATGAGAATAACATGCACTTCAAATAGTCTCCAGGAACTTCATCGGATCTCCTTGTACTGCAGATTTCTTCGAACTTTTCGATATGATCAATGGGGTGTTCTTCATCTGAGCCACGAAACTGATGTTGCTCGACCAAAGCAATGAGCTTTGACCTGATCTTAAACTCTCCTGGAGGTGGTGAAGGGCATATTGGTTTTCGCTTTCTGAAGAAGAAATCCAACGAATCGAATTCTCCAATTGTGCAGTGTTGAGGATCCATATTTATATGTGCCAAAAGGGCTTGTTCAGATTTTTTTGTCTCTTAGTCAAGAGGACTTGAAACACACAAAGATAGCGAAAAGTATTGAAATTAGTAAAATTGAAAAATAAATAAATAAATAAATACGTACCTTAGACTAAACTCTTGTCCGAAACTCGTAGACAATTTGAATTGGTCCCCGACAATGTCGCTAAAAAGTTGATATCTCAGAGTTTTAACCCTGAAATAATCCTGCAAGTGCACATGCAAATGCAGTAGTACTTAGGGGTCGAACCACTGAGGACTGGAAATATGTTACGCTATGAATTTATAAGACTCAAATTAAGCTAAAAAAAAAAAAAATTGGGTTTTAGATTTTTGATAAACGAATTAAAAGAAACAAAGAAATAAAATAAAAACAAATAAAATAAATGATAGAGAAGTTAGGTATTAGGTAATTCGCATAAATACATAAAAACACAAGATATATATCGATTTAGGGATTTAATCAGATTAGAACTCAAATCTCAAATAGTTTAATTGACCTACTTCCATAGTGCTAATTACTATATCTAAATAACCTAAATTACGCAACTCCCGCATGTAATCAAGTAGTTAAACATGAATTAACAGTCCAAGTTAGATATGTTCACAAAGCTCCATAACTCAACTCCCGCAGGTTATGGTGCTTTGCTCATCCAAATTTGTTCAAGTAATTTAACAATACTTTCAGTGAGTATATTACACTAAGAGCAGTAGCTAGATTGTCAATCAAGCAATAAGCAATAAACACAAATTTAGATGAAGAACTCTATCAATAATCCCAAATCTAGCAACTTAATGATCAATCCATGAATTCCCTTTGAAAACCCTTAAACCCAACAAGTAAATTACTCAATCGTGCTTAAGAACAGTAATCAAAGAGATGAAAAGAGATTCATAATCATTAAACTTAATAAGAAACAAGAGGGTTTAGAAATCTTCTCTATATAGAGATACAAATGTGAGATTTTCTTCCTTGAAACTCTTGAATCAAAATATATGAAGAACAAAGAAAAGGGGCACGAAATCCTCTAAGAGATGATGTTGCTGTAGTTATGTTTAGTGAATTTCGTGGCTTATATCTAACAAGATGCTAAAAACAAGTATATATAGATCTAGGGTCATGATTAGGGTTTAACTTTAGGATAAAAGAGACTTTCCATGCTTGAATAGGGTTGAATTGGGCAGGAAATCTTGACCAAATAGAATGCATCGGTCTGGAGCATCGGTCAAAACCCCGTGACCAATACTGGGACAATTCTGCACATGCTTCAGTTTCGAACCAGACGGACATGTTTTCAGTAAATCGGAGGTAACTCTTTGATCACAGCTCTAAATGACTTGAAACCATATACAATAGAAAGATAACTCAATTATCTATCTCTTGACTAAACTTCATCCAATTCCAAGTTGGTTAAGGCTTCCAACGAAGAGTAAACTTCTGATGCATCTGTTATATCCAACTTGGAAAATTGCATATCTTGTGAATATTGTGACTTGGATGGTTCCTTTGACTTGTGGAATGGCTGTAGCATGGTTAACACATATTTTGGTCGGTTTTTTGCATCCTTTTTATGATTTAACCTATTAAAACTTCAAAAGCTACATATACGAGAAAACTAGCTCTTTTGATGTAAAACCATTATAAAATAGTTAAATAAAATAGTAAAATATATAATAAAAGTAATAAAATATAGAGTATATCAATCGCCAATGTACCTGGCAGAATATTGCCACACTCTCAGGGCCATCTCTTGCCCCAGGAAGTGGTAATTACTTCTGGGACCCGTCATCCGCCCCGGAGACGATGCTTCCCTGGCAAGGCAAGAAGCGCTTCAGGTTCCTGGGACCGGTTGAGTTGTTGGTCGCATATTCGACCTTGCAACTGAAGGTGGTACACCCTCAGCTCGCTGTTCACACCTTGGCGATCCAACCCCAGTCGAACGTTCTCTGCCATATTGTACATGAGGTCGTGCATTCGGCCGAGCCTTCATCCACATCATTAACCTCAGACTCAAGGGTATCACATTGATTCACCTACGTTCTACTTTGACAGCATGGCTAGACAGGGATACTGGCCTACCTCTAAGCACCCAGATGTCCGTCCGGAGGGAATTAACCAATCTCCGTTCTGCCTCTAAGCAATCTTTAAGATACGCAATATCATAGCGCAACCCCGCCTTTGAAATGGGCCTTCCACTCTTGGAGGAGTCACCCAAGCATCGACCGGTGCAGGCTGGAATGGCACAGCAAAGACAAAATGCCTCCTTAGCCGCTCTCTCCTCCTGGCATCGGGACCACGCTAAGGCGTCTCGAAGGTATGCCACAGAATCGATGGCTTGCACCAGGGAGCCAATGGTGCAATTGACAACCTGATGATGATCTCCCAGCCGGAGACACGGTGTCGACGTCAGGAGATGGACCATGGTCTCCTCTCTCAGGATCAGGATCGGTAGCACCTAGATCCAAGAGGAGAACTTTGTGGGGATTGAAAAACTCGAGAGGGAAGCTATGGCTAAGGACCTCTAGAGAGTACGTAGCTGTAGAGGGGGAAGGCCTACCTCTCCCCATTGGAGAAGGGAGGGAACTGTCTCGGCAAGTACATATTTGGGCCGCAAGGCCATCATCAAGGATGGATTCACGACCCACTTGAAGAGTACATAGTCGGTTGGTAAGAGTCTGATCATGACCCCTGTTGGGGTCAGATTCCACCTCTTGAGAATCAACAGTTAAAAAAACGACTAAGTATGGAGAAATGCTAGCAGCTGTTCCCCGAACTGTGAAGAGAAGAGTTGGATCGGGTTTCCCCTAAGTGAAGGAGTTGGATCGGGTTTCCCCGAACCGTGAAGAGGAGAGTTGGATCGGATTTCTCCGAACCGTGAAGAGAAGAGTTGGATTGGTTTTCCCCGAACCGTGAAGATAAGAGTTGGATCGGGTTTCCCCTAAGTGAAGGAGTTGGATCGGGTTTCTCCGAACCGTGAAGAGAAGAGTTGGATCGGTTTTCCCCTAAGTGAAGGAGTTGGATCGGTTTTCCCCTAAGTGAAGGAGTTGGATCAGGTTTCCCCGAACTGTAAAGAGAAGAGTTGGATCGGGTTTCCCCTAAGTGAAGGAGTTGGATCGGGTTTCCCCAAACTGTGAAGAGAAGAGTTGGATCGGGTTTCTCCTAAGTGAAGGAGTTGGATCGGGTTTCCCCGAACCGTGAAGAGAAGAGTTGGATCGGTTTTCTCCGAACCGCGAAGAGAAGAGTTGGATCGGGTTTTCCCCTAACCGTAGTAGGGGAAGGTTGCGCGAGAACCCCCAAACCATGGGCAATTGGTTCGGGCACTGGTCTCAATTGAAGACAAGACGGGTCAGGTTTGAAGACAACCGTCGATACCCGAGCCGTGAACCATGGTGTCACCCGAGCCGTGAGCTATGGTGTCACCCGAGCCATGGTTCAACGATAAAAGATTTGGGCCGAGATGACGAGCCCACAAATTTAAGCCCACAAAAGAGATGACAAGGTTAAAGCCCATGAATGAAAGTCCATAGTGGTAGCCGACTTTGTTAAAAGGAAATCCCTGGAAATTAGGAGATCTTCCTTCTCTTTAGGGAGGAACTTGGCCGACTGATTTTTAGTATATATACTCATGTAAACCCTACGAAAAGGGGATCCGCAATTTACCTGGCAGAACTCTGTACTTTTGCTCTTATACAAAAAAGCTTTCTAAACAGCTTAATAAAAACACCATCTTTGGATCTTCGTTTGTGTTTTTGGTGGTTTTTACTCAGAAATTTCGGATCTCGCTAAAAGACATAACGAATTCAATTGGCGTGGATTTATACTCCCACAATTTGGCGCTAGAAGGAGGGGATTTTGAAATTTTCTTACACCGAAGAACCACCACAAAACCAATCTGAGGACGATGACCAACGACGGAGACGATAGCGCAGCTGACACCAGAAACGTCGGCGCGGAGGATCAGGCGAACCAATCCAAAGACGCTGGGGAGACTTCGACAACGCTCATGGAGATGAAAGCCATGCTGGAGACACTGCTCAAAAAGGCGGAGGAGCAGGACAAGTTGAACAACGCAATGACGGGCGAGCTGAAGGCCCTTACAACGGCAAGTCGAACCCGAGGCACGGGATCAGGTCTGGATCCAGCAAGACGAGTCGGGAGGCATCTCAACCCGACGGCCCTGGACTTCACGACTCCGCTCAACCCACCGAGGACCCGAGGAAGACTGCCACTACTACACCAAAGCTCAGCAAACCTAGCCTTAAGAGTCCAAGGGGCAGACGACACGCCAATCGAAGAGGAGCCTGCACCAATCATCAATCTAGAGGAGGAGAACCGAATGGAGCAAAACATGGAGAGCAATGACAATCCTGAACACCTAGCAACTGGTCAAACCCGAACCGAAAGACGCGAGGCCATCCCCGAAGGAGATCAAGAGCTGACCGACGAAGAGGAGAACATACTCTGGGCTGAGCAAGCACAGATGAACGAAGAGCGCCGAGCAGGAGTCAGAGCCCAAAAAGAAGAGATGGCTATGATGCGAGCAGATATGGATCGAGCAGATGCCGACATAAAGCCGTCCGGTCCATGATGCACAAAGCAACTAGCAAGGTGCCAGAGATAGATCGTGTACTGGAGGAAGCACAGAACACCCCGTTCACAGCACGGATAACTAGCACGAGAATTTTGGACCCTGGCAAGATGAAAGTCCCGATCTATGAAGAAAAGACCGATCCGAAGGAGCATCTGACGGCCTTCACTATAGCCATGGGACGCTCGAATTTCAAGGAAAACGAGAGAGACGCCGGACAATGCCTTCTCTTCGTGGAGCATCTTAAGGGACCGGCGCTCCAGTGGTTCTCAAGACTCGAGCGGAATTCCATCAACAGCTATAACCAACTATCTGCGGCATTCTTGAAACATTATTCCATCTTCATGGATCCCGGAACGTCTGATGCCGACCTGTGGACCCTAGCTCAAGGGCAGAACGAAACACTCCGGAGTTTCGTTGGAAGTTTAAAGCTGTTATGTCAAAAGTGGAAGGCCTGAGCGACAAAGCAGCCCTACTAGCCCTGAAGCGAGCACTCTGGTTCAATTCCGATTTTCGCAAAGAAATCGCGCTGAACACCCCCACGACAATACAGGACGCTATGCATCGAGCCGCATACTTCATCACCGAAGAAGAAGAGATGAAAATCCTACCGAGAAGTACGGAAGGCCAAGACAACGAACCATCCTCCTCAGTTTCAGCCCCTTCCAACACTAGGAAGAACAACCAAGGCTCCGGCTATATCCAACACGAGGGAGGCTTTCGAGGAGTTCATAACTATCAAATTGACGCTCCTGGATTCGGTCGAGCAAGAGACCGAGGCCGGGAAGAGCTCATGAGCACATGGACCAAAAACGACAGTTTCCTATGACGAGACGGCCTACTTCGAACACCACCACATCTACAGACATTCCACCGCGAACTGTCGAATTCTAGGCTTGAAGCTTGCTAAAAAATTAGCAGCCGCGAGCTTGGAGAAACATCAGCCTCAAGGATTTCAAGATGGATGTAAACACATACAAACCCGACCTGACAAAAGAAGATCGCACCAAGCGCGATAGAAGGGATGACGAACGCCGCCCTCTGGATCAAGCAGAAGAAGGATTAGCATGATAATGGGAGGATCCCACTATTGTTCAGATACCGTCTCATCAATCAAAGCGTTCCAACGAAGGGCAGACGTCAGCATCAACTGGTCTAAACCATCTAAGTTTCTAAACGACGTGATATCATTCGAGGAAAGAGAAACGATCGGAATCGAAGACCTCATGATGACCCTCTCGTGATCGAGTTGATCATCAACGACTGCGATGTGGCACGCGTATTGGTAGACACTGGGAGCACCGTGGACGTAATCTTCCTCGAAAACTCTCAGAAAGATGAATGTGGACCGGTCCGAAGTGATATCTATTCCCAAACCCTTAACAGGATTCTCTGGAGAAACCACCATGACTATCGGAACAATCAACCACTACAAGAAAACAGAGCATGAGGACTCCCTAAACGGTCCCAAAATGGTCACTAATCTGCAATAAGCGACTGATTTGAGACTAAAAAAAGTAGTCGCTAAATTTTAGTCGCTAATTTGAAACAGTCGCAAATTAGTCGCGTACTACAGACTATTTTGTGACTACTAAACTTAGTCATACATAAGCGACTACTTTGAGACAACATTTAGTAGTCGTATATTAAAGACTAAATAGTGACAGATGTTGGTAGTCGTATTTTTGAGACTAATTTGTAACTGCCATTGTAGTCATAGATGTGCGACTTTTTTGAGACTGATAAGTTGAAGCTATTTCTAATTTTTCAACAATGAAACATTAATTCCCACTTTTTGTAATTTACCGCATTGTTTTCTTGCGAGAACAAAAAAATGAAAGAAAGATAATCCTAAATGGAACATAATGTGTGTTCTTTAATCACAAAATGGAAGAGAAAGATGATTTTAATTAGACAAAAACTCCATCTTCATCTTCAAAGCTCGGATTCAAAAGTCTGTAACTTAAAGCCAGCTCCTTGTATAGTCTCCAGCAAGCTTGATGCCATTTCTGTTGCTTGAACCGTTGTCTGCTTTGAAAGCTTCACACACACACATTGAACATCAGAGACCATAACATAAGCTAGATTCAAACACCAAACATATAGATGTTGTTATGAGCTTGATCCAGTAGTAACAGAACCAATCCTATAAAGGCCTTAAACATTTCAAGGTTCAGGCCTGATCCGATTTTGTTATGCCGCCCTAGAGACCAACCCCGAGGTAAACAGCCAAAATGTAACCAAAATGACATACTTGACTGGTTCAGGGATATAACATCTCTGATCACACATATCACAAAATCTGTTCCTTATCTATATATATATATCCTACACATATATGTGTATGTATGTGCTTAAGCATGTAAAGGCAATGTATCAAGAGAATGTTGGATGTAAATATTACCTCGACGACGGCAACACCTTCAGAAATATGAACCTTTAAATTTGAAACTCCATTGATACCCTGAAAGAACAAACAAGATTGGCTATTGGCTTTTATTCACTGTTTTTGAAAGCTAAAGGGTAAACACAGAAACTTTGAGTTTAACACAACTACAGAGATTGGATTGAATCTAAACAAGTAATCAAAAGGAAATTTATAATCCAAGATAACAGATACATTCACAAGGATTATCGTCGCGCTCCATAAAGATTTGCTAGTTAAAGGAGAGATTTTAAAGCAAGTATTACCTGTAAGGCCTTTGTTACATTAGGAATAGCTGCTTCGTTCAATGTTCCATCAGCCTTCAAAATCGACCAAAAAAGCCAACAATTATCATACTCAATTTGAGGCCACATTTGAAATTGCAACAGAGTAGTACTTATAGGATTTGAAGACAATTCATATATACCATTGTGCAATTATGTTCGGTACTAAGACTTGATATAACCATGAATCAATCGAACTAGACTAATGTAACTAACTAACCAATCCGTAAATGGAGATTGAGGATGATAATGACACAAATTCACTAGACCAATTAATCAAAAAGAAGACGAAGAAGAGAGTGATGTGCCTGAAAAAACATGGTGAGCATGTCTGAAGGAGAGACAGGCACAGAGACAGTCTCTTGATGTTGTTGTTGTTGCTCTTCCTCTGCAATTGCAATACCTTCTCCTCCTTCTCCAACCGACGAAAGCTTTCTTAACCCGAAGCGATTCTGTTTCATAAACCCAGCAAAACTGCAAATTCTGCTATTTCCGATTGGTCTGGTTCGAAAACTGAGGGATTTTACTCCTTTCTTTTACGCTCTTTCTCTTCTCATATAACGCCGCTTAGCGAATCGTGGTCGAGCTCTTGGATGCGCGAACATAGACTGATAATTTTCCAAAAGAAACTCGAAGATTCGATGAGAAATCGATCGGAGACGAAACGGAAGATAACAAAGGAGAAACATCCTTAATCCCACCATACGCACAGACCTGAGACCATCGTAAACCAAGAGCCCCAAAACCTCGCCGACCCTAGCCATCAGAATCTTATCCGACAGAACCACCGAAACCGAAATCTCCGATTGCAGATCTACACCCAACCAGATCAGAAGCCAAACTGCGAATCCATATGAAGTTATCCTCGACTGGATGATATTTCTGGCCATCAAAGCTATCTTCGTCTGGATGAAGGAAATCGAGAGAGACATATGAAGAGAAACAGATTCGAGAAAGAAATCGAAGCAGAAGATGAAGATTCAGAGTTTAATTTCTGGAATCGATCTAAGAGAGAATCGAGAGAGAGAGAGATGAAGATTTTTTTAGGGTTTGAAAAAGTGATTTGGGAATATGATTTAGACTCTTGTAATTAACAAAGAGTCCCAAAGTATTAGGCTGCCCAAAAAATTTTGGGAGGAGAAATTACCCGCCAAAAAAACTCAAATTATTTGGCCAAATAATCCAAATATTATGAAACCCGAATATAGGTAGACAGTAGCAAAATAGTGGCAAATTGAGACTGTTTTGTGATATTATTTTTTGAGTCATAAATCAATTCCCTAAACCCTAAATATTTAGAGTTAAAATAGTGAGACATATGATTTTTCAATCATTCTTTTACATATTTCTTAAGTATTTGCTTCATTATATACATTAAACTAATACTAATCAAGTAAATTTTGAAAATATTACACTTGAACAAATATTAGATTGAAAACACAAGTAAGATCTTAAGATATGTTATGGAAGATGCAAATATTAGTTCATCAAATTGAAATTTAAAGTTTTCAATATTATATGATATATTAAGTGTAACATGTAGTTCACATCTATGTAGATACTTAAATCAAATCGTTTTACTTAAACTCTTGTGTTGAATTTCCCAAAATCTTACGGATAATTGGTAAACGGAAGCAAATCAGTCACACTTTCGCAAAGTACTCACGAATTAGTCACAAAATAGTGGTTATTTAAAGACGCTTTGTGACATCATATAAAAATACAACGTACATAGTTAAAAATGAAACACATACCTAAAATTTTGTCACTTTTTGCGACTATCTCAAAACAGTCATAAAAGTTAGGTACGTGAAGGTTGCTAAGTAGTTGCAATTTGTGACTACTTTAGCGACTGTTTTTCTGACTAATAAAAGCGTCGCTAATTGGTCTCACTTTGTGACTACTTTGTGACAACAATTACATAGTCGAATAATAGTCTTACTTCAGTCGCAAATTTACGACTATTTAACGACTACATCAGTTTGTCGTAAATATGCGACTATATAGCTTCCAAATATTTGGTAGTCGCTTATTAGTCACAAAATAGTCACAAAAGAGTCACAAATTTTTGCGACCAAATAAAGAGTCACAAATTTTTGCGACCAAATAAAGAGTCACAAATTTTTGCGAGGTGACGTAGATAGTCGAATTCTCCGTAGCCGACCACCCGGCCATCTACAATGTTATCGTGGGAACCCCCTGGTTAAATTCGATGCGCGCAGCCGTTTCAACCTACCATCTCTGGCTCAAGTTTCCTACACATACGGCGTGAAAACGATTCGAGGAAATCAAAAAGAGTCTCGTGTCTGCTTTCTCGCCGCACACAAGCTCAGAAACCCGGTGACTGATCCGACGGCAAGTTCAAAGCGCAAGAAGATAAAGACCGACAGAGAACCGGTGAAAGAGCTTTCGAAACTGTTATAGCAGTTACAGATCGCGGTGGATCGCGAAGAAGAAGTGTCTAAACCAACTTGCGACCCCGTCATATCAGTCTGCATCGACGACAAACATCCAGAGCGATGTGTAGAAATTGGAGCAATGTTAGATGGAAAGATCAAGGAAGAACTCGTGCGTTCTTGAAGAAAAATATCAACACCTTCGCATGGGAAGCAGAAGATATGCCTGGCATCGATATCAGCATAACAAGCCACGAATTGAACGTCGACCCAACTTTCAGACCAGTAAAGTAGAAAAGAAGAAAACTTGGACCGGACAGAGCTAAAGCGGTCAATGACGAGGTGGAGAGACTACTGCGTGTCGGATCGATAACTGAGGTAAAGTACCCGGACTGGCTAGCCAACCCAGTGGTGGTCAAGAAGAAGAACGGCAAATGGCGCGTGTGCGTGGATTTCACCGACCTGAACAAAGCCTGTCCAAAAGACAGCTTCCCCCTTCCACATATCGATCGCTTAGTCGAAGCGACGGCAGGAAACGCACTCCTATCTTTCATGGATGCTTTCTCAGGTTACAACCAGATCTTGATGAACCCCGACGATCGCGAGAAGACCGCTTTTATAACGGATCGTGGATATATTGCTACAAGGTGATGCCATTCGGTCTGAAAAATGCTGGAGACGACATACCAGCGACTGGTGAACAAGATGTTTGCGGACCAACTCGGTAAAACAATGGAGGTTTACATAGACGACATGCTGTGAAATCACTAAAGGAACAGATCACGTCACTCATCTCAAGGAATGTTTCTCGCAGCTGAACTTTCACAACATGAAGTTAAATCCGACCAAGTGTAGATTCGCTGTCACTTCGGGAGAGTTCCTTGGTTATCTTGTAACTCACCGCGGCATTGAGGCAAACCCTAAGCAGATCGACGCACTCATCAATATGACTTCACCAAAAACGAAAAGGGAAGTCCAACGTCTTACCGGAGGGTAGCTGCGCTTAACCGATTCACCTCACGATCCACCGACAAATGCTTACCATTCTACGATACTTTGCGAGGGAACAAGAAGTTCGAGTGGACGGACAACTGCGAGGAAGCATTTCAGCAACTCAAGAACTATCTAGCCACCCCCAGTTCTCACAACACCAGAAGCAGGAGAACCACTTTTTCTGTACACCGAAGTTTCTACCACAGCAGTAAGCGGCGTGTTGATTCGAGACGAGCGCGGCGAACAGAAGCCGATATTTTACGTAAGT